>OY986061.1:2487093-2764751 GCA_963920205.1 Stenodema calcarata
AAACTGAAATAAACACGTCTAGTCGATGTGAAGTCAACTTTTGGTTTATTATCTTCGATAATGAACCATTGGAATCGCCCAAAGAAAAAATTTTTTTAACCCCCCCTCAAAATTTGTTGGTTTACGTTTCAAGATACGTAGATTCAGAAAATCGAATTAAAAAACTCTGCAAATTCTTGACACAACGGTTCATTATCTTCTTTGTACAGATCACCCTTCTGTCTAGATCACTAGGTCTAAATGTCTAGATCCTAAATGTTAGATTAATTATTATTATCAATTATCACTAATTATTAACAATTTTATCAAGTACCTAGTGAAAATTATTATAACTTATTGTTAGGTATTAATAATTCGTATTTATTATTAATAATAATTGTTATTAATTATGATTAATTAATACGATATAAATCTGGGGTTTTTAATACTACGTCGGTAATAATTTTTCTATAAAAGAAGTACCTACCAACAAATATTCGAAATTACCTTCATTTCAGTAGCACGAAACGCACCTCAGAACAACAAACTCGACATCACTTAAGCCATATGATGTTCCAAATAGCTTGTTAGTATGAAAATGGACTTGTATTTCAACAGTTTGAGTCACGATTGTGTTGTGAGGCACAATCTTTGAGCCGTCATTGTGAACGAACGGCTGGTCGTACAAAGCTGCGGATGGTCTTAAAAAATTCTACGGAACAAACTCTATCTAAATATGAAATAAAAAACATACCGTTCTATATGAATTTTTCGAGATATGAGATTTTCAAATTTTCAAAATTCGTTTTGAACCCCTTCCCCTTGACCTAGGGTTATGAAAAGTTTCGAGGACCATTGTGGGGTTGGTCGAAACCCATAAAAAAAAATTTCGTAATTTTAACTCAACGCTAACTGGGCAAAGTGGCGCGGACGGCGTACGGCGGACGGCGGACGGCGGACGGCGGACGGCGTACGGCGTACGGCGTACGGCGGACGGACGGATTTTTTTTTATTCGATTTTCTGAATCTACGTATCTTGAAACGTAAACCAACAAATTTTGAGGGGGGGTTAAAAAAATTTTTTCTTTGGGCGATTCCAATGGTTCATTATCGAAGATAATAAACCAAAACTCTGCAAATTCTTGACACAACGGTTCATTATCTTCTTTGTACAGATCACCCTTCTGTCTAGATCACTAGGTCTAAATGTCTATATCCTAAATGTTAGATTAATTATTATTATCAATTATCACTAATTATTAACCATTTTATCAAGTACCTAGTGAAAATTATTATAATTTATTGTTAGGTATTGATAATTCGTATTTATTATTAATAATTACTATTATTAATTATGATCAATTAATACGATATAATTTTGGGGTTTTTAATACTACGTCGGTAATAATTTTTCTATAAAAGAAGTACCTACCAACAAACATTCGAAATTACCTTCATTTCAGTAGCACGAAACGCACCTCAGAACAACAAACTCGACATCACTTAAGCCATATGATGTTCCAAAGAGCTTGTTAGTATGAAAATGGACCTGTATTTCAACAGTTTGAGTCACGATCGTGTTGTGAGGCACAATCTTTGAGCCGTCATTGTGAACGAACGGCTGGTCGTACAAAGCTGCGGATGGTCTTAAAAAATTCTACGGAACAAACTCTATCTAAACATGAAATAAAAAACATACCGTTCTATATGAATTTTTCGAGATATGAGATTTTCAAATTTTCAAAATTTGTTTTGAACCCCTTCCCCTTGACCAAGGGTTCTGAAAAGTTTCGAGGACCATTGTGGGGTTGGTCGAAACCCATAAAAAAAATTTCGTAATTTTAACTCAACGCTAACTGGGCAAAGTGGCGCGGACGGCGTACGGCGGACGGCGGACGGCGGACGGCGGACGGCGGACGGCGGACGGCGGACGGCGGACGGCGGACGGCGTACGGCGTACGGCGTACGGCGGACGGACGGATTTTTTTTTATTCGATTTTCTGAATCTACGTATCTTGAAACGTAAACCAACAAATTTTGAGGGGGGGTTAAAAAAATTTTTTCTTTGGGCGATTCCAATGGTTCATTATCGAAGATAATAAACCAAAAACTCTGCAAATTCTTGACACAACGGTTCATTATCTTCTTTGTACAGATCACCCTTCTGTCTAGATCACTAGGTCTAAATGTCTAGATCCTAAATGTTAGATTAATAATTAATTATTAATCATTATTAATAATTATTATTATTATAAATTATCACTAATTATTAACAATTTTATCAAGTACCTAGTGAAAAATATTATAATTTATTGTTAGGTATTAATAATTCACATTTATTATTAATAATAATTATTATTAATTATGATTAATTAATACGATATAATTCTGGGGTTTTTAATACTACGTCGGTAATAATTTTTCTATAAAAGAAGTACCTACCAACAAACATTCGAAATTACCTTCATTTCCGTAGCACGAAACGCACCTCAGAACAACAAACTCGACATCACTTAAGCCATATGATGTTCCAAAGAGCTTGTTAGTATGAAAATGGACCTGTATTTCAACAGTTTGAGTCACGATCGTGTTGTGAGGCACAATCTTTGAGCCGTCATTGTGAACGAACGGCTGGTCGTACAAAGCTGCGGATGGTCTTAAAAAATTCTACGGAAGAAACTCTATCTAAATATGAGATAAAAAACATACCGTTCCACATGAATTTTTCGAGATATGAAATTTTCAAAATTTCAAAATTCATTTTGAACCCCTTCCCCTTGACCTAGGGTTATGAAAAGTTTCGAGGACCATTGTGGGGTTGGTCGAAACCCATAAAAAAAATTTCGTAATTTTAACTCAACGCTAACTGGGCAAAGTGGCGCGGACGGCGTACGGCGGACGGCGGACGGCGGACGGCGGACGGCGGACGGCGTACGGCGTACGCCGTCCGCGCCACTTTGCCCAGTTAGCGTTGAGTTAAAATTACGAAATTTTTTTTATGGGTTTCGACCAACCCCACAATGGTCCTCGAAACTTTTCAGAACCCTAGGTCAAGGGGAAGGGGTTCAAAACGAATTTTGAAAATTTGAAAATCTCATATCTCGAAAAATTCATATAGAACGGTATGTTTTTTATTTCATATTTAGATAGAGTTTGTTCCGTAGAATTTTTTAAGACCATCCGCAGCTTTGTAGGACCAGCCGTTCGTTCACAATGACGGCTCAAAGATTGTGCCTCACAACACGATCGTGACTCAAACTGTTGAAATACAGGTCCATTTTCATACTAACAAGCTCTTTGGAACATCATATGGCTTAAGTGATGTCGAGTTTGTTGTTCTGAGGTGCGTTTCGTGCTACTGAAACGAAGGTAATTTCGAATGTTTGTTGGTAGGTACTTCTTTTATAGAAAAATTATTACCGACGTAGTATTAAAAACCCCAGAATTATATCGTATTAATTAATCATAATTAATAATAATTATTATTAATAATAAATACGAATTATTAATACATAACAATAAATTATAATAATTTTCACTAGGTACTTGATAAAATTGTTAATAATTAGTGATAATTGATAATAATAAATAATCTAACATTTAGGATATAGACATTCAGACCTAGTGATCTAGACAGAAGGGTGATCTGTACAAAGAAGATAATGAACCGTTGTGTCAAGAATTTGCAGAGTTTTTTTCTTATTCACGATGTATTTGAGTCGACCATTGCTCTTCTTGAAGGTCTATTCAAACTCAAATAAACACGTCGAGTCGATGTGAAGTCAACTTTTTTTCGTTTTCACGATGTGTTTGAGTCGACAATTGCTCTTCTTGAAGGTCCATTCGAACTCAAATAAACACGTCGAGTCGATGTGAAGTCAACTTTTTTTCGTTTTCTCGATGTATTTCAGTCGACAACAATTATTGTTCTTCTTGAAGGTCCATTCAAACTCAAATAAACACCTCGAGTCGATATGAAGTCTACTTTTTTTCGTTTTCTCGATGTATTTGAGTCGACAATTTCTTTTCTTGAAGGTCTATTCAAACTCAAATAAACACGTCGAGTCGATGTGGAGTCAACTTTTTTTCGTATTCACGATGTATTTGAGTCTACAATTGCTCTTCTTGAAGGTCCATTCGAACTCAAATAAACACGTCGAGTCGATGTGAAGTCAACTTTTTTTTCGTTTTCTCGATGTATTTGAGTCGACAATTGCTCACCTTGAAGGTCCATTCGAACTCAAATAAACACGTCGAGTCGATGTGGAGTCAACTTTTTTTCGTTTTCTCGATGTATTTGAGTAGACAATTGTTCTTCTTGAAGGTCCATTCAAACTCAAATAAACACCTCGAGTCGATATGAAGTCAACTTTTTTTCGTTTTCTCGATGTATTTGAGTCGACCATTGCTCTTCTTGAAGGTCTATTCAAACTCAAATAAACACGTCGAGTCGATGTGAAGTCAACTTTTTTTCGTTTTCACGATGTGTTTGAGTCGACAATTGCTCTTCTTGAAGGTCCATTCGAACTCAAATAAACACGTCGAGTCGATGTGAAGTCAACTTTTTTTCGTTCTCTCGATGTATATGAGTCGACAATTGCTCTCCTTGAAGGTCCATTCGAACTCAAATGAACACGTCGAGTCGATGTGAAGTCAACTTTTTTTCGTTTTTACGATGTATTTGAGTCGACAATTGTTCTTCTTGAAGGTCCATTCAAACTCAAATAAACACCTCGAGTCGATATGAAGTCAACTTTTTTTCGTTTTCTCGATGTATTTGAGTCGACAATTGCTTTTCTTGAAGGTCTATTCAAACTCAAATAAACACCTCGAGTCGATATGAAGTCAACTTTTTTTCGTTTTCTCGATGTATTTGAGTCGACAATTGCTTTTCTTGAAGGTCTATTCAAACTCAAATAAACACGTCTAGTCGATGTGAAGTCAACTTTTTTTCGTATTCACGATGTATTTGAGTCGACAATTGCTCTTCTTGAAGGTCCATTCGAACTCAAATAAACACGTCGAGTCGATGTGAAGTCAACTTTTTTTCGTTTTCTCGATGTATTTGAGTCGACAATTGCTCTCCTTGAAGGTCCATTCGAACTCAAATAAACACGTCGAGTCGATGTGAAGTCAACTTTTTTTCGTTTTCTCGATGTATTTGAGTAGACAATTGTTCTTCTTGAAGGTCCATTCAAACTCAAATAAACACCTCGAGTCGATATGAAGTCAACTTTTTTTCGTTTTCTCGATGTATTTGAGTCGACCTTTGCTCTTCTTGAAGGTCTATTCAAACTCAAATAAACACGTCGAGTCGATGTGAAGTCAACTTTTTTTCGTTTTCTCGATGTATTTGAGTCGACAATTGCTCTTCTTGAAGGTCTATTCGAACTCAAATAAACACGTCGAGTCGATGTGTAGTCAACTTTTTTTCGTTTTCACGATGTGTTTGAGTCGACAATTGCTCCTCTTGAAGGTCCATTCGAGCTCAAATAAACACGTCGAGTCGATGTGAAGTCAACTTTTTTTCGTTTTCTCGATGTATTTGAGTCGACAATTGCTCTCCTTGAAGGTCCATTCGAACTCAAATAAACACGTCGAGTCGATGTGAAGTCAACTTTTTTTCGTTTTCTCGATGTATTTCAGTCGACAACAATTATTGTTCTTCTTGAAGGTCCATTCAAACTCAAATAAACACCTCGAGTCGATATGAAGTCAACTTTTTTTCGTTTTCTCGATGTATTTGAGTCGGCAATTGCTTTTCTTGAAGGTCTATCCAAACTCAAATAAACACGTCTAGTCGATGTGAAGTCAACTTTTTTTCGTATTCACGATGTATTTGAGTCGACAATTGCTCTTCTTGAAGGTCCATTCGAACTCAAATAAACACGTCGAGTCGATGTGAAGTCAACTTTTTTTTCGTTTTCTCGATGTATTTGAGTCGACAATTGCTCTCCTTGAAGGTCCATTCCGAACTCAAATAAACACGTCGAGTCGATATGAAGTCAACTTTTTTTCGTTTTCTCGATGTATTTGAGTCGACCATTGCTCTTCTTGAAGGTCTATTCAAACTCAAATAAACACGTCGAGTCGATGTGAAGTCAACTTTTTTTCGTTTTCTCGATGTATTTGAGTCGACAATTGCTCTTCTTGAAGGTCTATTCAAACTCAAATAAACACGTCGAGTCGATGTGAAGTCAACTTTTTTTCGTATTCACGATGTATTTGAGTCGACAATTGCTCTTCTTGAAGGTCCATTCGAACTCAAATAAACACGTCGAGTCGATGTGAAGTCAACTTTTTTTTCGTTTTCTCGATGTATTTGTGTCGACAATTGCTCTCCTTGAAGGTCCATTCGACCTCAAATAAACACGTCGAGTCGATGTGAAGTCAACTTTTTTTCGTTTTCTCGATGTATTTGAGTAGACAATTGTTCTTCTTGAAGGTCCATTCAAACTCAAATAAACACCTCGAGTCGATATGAAGTCAACTTTTTTTCGTTTTCGCGATGTATTTGAGTCGACCATTGCTCTTCTTGAAGGTCTATTCAAACTCAAATAAACACGTCGAGTCGATGTGAAGTCAACTTTTTTTCGTATTCACGATGTATTTGAGTCGACAATTGCTCTTCTTGAAGGTCCATTCGAACTCAAATAAACACGTCGAGTCGATGTGAAGTCAACTTTTTTTCGTTCTCTCGATGTATTTGAGTCGACAATTGCTCTTCTTGAAGGTCCATTCGAACTCAAATAAACACGTCGAGTCGATGTGAAGTCAACTTTTTTTCGTTTTCTCGATGTATTTGAGTCGACAATTGTTCTTCTTGAAGATCCATTCAAACTCAAATAAACACGTCGAGTCGATGTGAAGTCAACTTTTTTTCGTTTTCACGATGTATTTGAGTCGACAATTGCTCTTCTTGAAGGTCCATTCGAACTCAAATAAACACGTCGAGTCGATGTGAAGTCAACTTTTTTTCGTTCTCTCGATGTATTTGAGTCGACAATTGCTCTTCTTGAAGGTCCATTCGAACTCGAATAAACACCTCGAGTCGATATGAAGTCAACTTTTTTTCGTTTTCACGATGTATTTGAGTCGACAATTGCTCTTCTTCAAGGGTCATTCTATATTAAATAAACTCCTCGAGTCGATATGAAGTCAACTTTTTTTCGTTTTCTCGATGTATTTGAGTCGACAATTGCTCTTCTTTGAGGTCCATTCAAACTCAAATAAACACCTCGAGTCGATATGAAGTCAACGTTTTTTCGTTTTCTCGATGTATTTGAGTCGACAATTGCTCTTCATGAAGGTCTATTCGAACTCAAATAAACACGTCGAGTCGATGTGTTGTCAACTTTTTTTCGTTTTCTCGATGTATTTGAGTCGACAATTGCTCTCCTTGAAGGTCCATTCGAACTCAAATAAACACGTCGCGTCGATGTGAAGTCAACTTTTTTTCGTTTTCTCGATGTATTTGAGTCGACAATTGCTCTTCTTGAAAGTCTATTCAAACTCAAATAAACACGTCGAGTCGATGTGAAGTCAACTTTTTTTCTTATTCACGATGTATTTGAGTCGACAATTGCTCTTCTGGAAGGTCCATTCGAACTCAAATAAACACGTCGAGTCGATGTGAAGTCAACTTTTTTTCGTTTTCTCGATGTATTTGAGTCGACAATTGCTCTCCTTGAAGGTCCATTCGAACTCGAATAAACACGTCGAGTCGATGTGAAGTCAACTTTTTTTCGTTTTCTCGATGTATTTGAGTAGACAATTGTTCTTCTTGAAGGTCCATTCCAACTCAAATAAACAACTCGAGTCGATATGAAGTCAACTTTTTTTCGTTTTCTCGATGTATTTGAGTCGACCATTGCTCTTCTTGAAGGTCTATTCAAACTCAAATAAACACGTCGAGTCGGTGTGAAGTCAACTTTTTTTCGTTTTCTCGATGTATTTGAGTCGACCATTGCTCTTCTTGAAGGTCTATTCAAACTCAAATAAACACGTCGAGTCGATGTGAAGTCAACTTTTTTTCGTATTCACGATGTATTTGAGTCGACAATTGCTCTTCTTGGAGGTCCATTCGAACTCAAATAAACACGTCGAGTCGATGTGAAGTCTACTTTTTTTCGTTTTCTCGATGTATTTGAGTCGACAATTGTTCTTCTTGAAGGTCCATTCGAACTCAAATAAACACGTCGCGTCGATGTGAAGTCAACTTTTTTTCGTTTTCTCGATGTATTTGAGTCGACAATTGCTCTTCTTGAAGGTCTATTCGAACTCAAATAAACACGTCGAGTCGATGTGATGTCAACTTTTTTTCGTTCTCTCGATGTATTTGAGTCGACAATTGCTCTCCTTGAAGGTCCATTCGAACTCAAATAAACACGTCGAGTCGATGTGAAGTCAACTTTTTTTCGTTCTCTCGATGTATTTGAGTCGACAATTGTTCTTCTTGAAGGTCCATTCAAACTCAAATAAACACCTCGAGTCGATATGAAGTCAACGTTTTTTCGTTTTCTCGATGTATTTGAGTCGACAATTGCTCTTCATGAAGGTCTATTCGAACTCAAATAAACACGTCGAGTCGATGTGTTGTCAACTTTTTTTCGTTTTCTCGATGTATTTGAGTCGACAATTGCTCTCCTTGAAGGTCCATTCGAACTCAAATAAACACGTCGCGTCGATGTGAAGTCAACTTTTTTTCGTTTTCTCGATGTATTTGAGTCGACAATTGCTCTTCTTGAAAGTCTATTCAAACTCAAATAAACACGTCGAGTCGATGTGAAGTCAACTTTTTTTCTTATTCACGATGTATTTGAGTCGACAATTGCTCTTCTGGAAGGTCCATTCGAACTCAAATAAACACGTCGAGTCGATGTGAAGTCAACTTTTTTTCGTTTTCTCGATGTATTTGAGTCGACAATTGCTCTCCTTGATGGTCCATTCGAACTCGAATAAACACGTCGAGTCGATGTGAAGTCAACTTTTTTTCGTTTTCTCGATGTATTTGAGTAGACAATTGTTCTTCTTGAAGGTCCATTCCAACTCAAATAAACAACTCGAGTCGATATGAAGTCAACTTTTTTTCGTTTTCTCGATGTATTTGAGTCGACCATTGCTCTTCTTGAAGGTCTATTCAAACTCAAATAAACACGTCGAGTCGGTGTGAAGTCAACTTTTTTTCGTATTCACGATGTATTGGAGTCGACAATTGCTCTTCTTGAAGGTCCATTCGAACTCAAATAAACACGTCGAGTCGATGTGAAGTCAACTTTTTTTCGTTTTCTCGATGTATTTGAGTCGACAATTGTTCTTCTTGAAGGTCCATTCAAACTCAAATAAACACCTCGAGTCGATATGAAGTCAACTTTTTTTCGTTCTCTCGATGTATATGAGTCGACAATTGCTCTCCTTGAAGGTCTATTCGAACTCAAATAAACACGTCGAGTCGATGTGAAGTCAACTTTTTTTCGTTTTCACGATGTGTTTGAGTCGACAATTGCTCTTCTTGAAGGTCCATTCGAACTCAAATAAACACGTCGAGTCGATGTGAAGTCAACTTTTTTTCGTTCTCTCGATGTATATGAGTCGACAATTGCTCTCCTTGAAGGTCCATTCGAACTCAAATGAACACGTCGAGTCGATGTGAAGTCAACTTTTTTTCGTTTTTACGATGTATTTGAGTCGACAATTGTTCTTCTTGAAGGTCCATTCAAACTCAAATAAACACCTCGAGTCGATATGAAGTCAACTTTTTTTCGTTTTCTCGATGTATTCGAGTCGACAATTGCTCCTCTTGAAGGTCCATTCGAGCTCAAATAATCACGTCGAGTCGATGTGAAGTCAACTTTTTTTCGTTTTCTCGATGTATTTGAGTCGACAATTGCTCTCCTTGAAGGTCCATTCGAACTCAAATAAACACGTCGAGTCGATGTGAAGTCAACTATTTTTCGTTTTCTCGATGTATTTCAGTCGACATCAATTATTGTTCTTCTTGAAGGTCCATTCAAACTCAAATAAACACCTCGAGTCGATATGAAGTCAACTTTTTTTCGTTTTCTCGATGTATTTGAGTCGACAATTGCTTTTCTTGAAGGTCTATTCAAACTCAAATAAACACGTCGAGTCGATGTGAAGTCAACTTTTTTTCGTATTCACGATGTATTTGAGTCTACAATTGCTCTTCTTGAAGGTCCATTCGAACTCAAATAAACACGTCGAGTCGATGTGAAGTCAACTTTTTTTTCGTTTTCTCGATGTATTTGAGTCGACAATTGCTCTCCTTGAAGGTCCATTCGAACTCAAATAAACACGTCGAGTCGATGTGAAGTCAACTTTTTTTCGTTTTCTCGATGTATTTGAGTAGACAATTGTTCTTCTTGAAGGTCCATTCAAACTCAAATAAACACCTCGAGTCGATATGAAGTCAACTTTTTTTCGTTTTCTCGATGTATTTGAGTCGACCATTGCTCTTCTTGAAGGTCTATTCAAACTCAAATAAACACGTCGAGTCGATGTGAAGTCAACTTTTTTTCGTTTTCACGATGTGTTTGAGTCGACAATTGCTCTTCTTGAAGGTCCATTCGAACTCAAATAAACACGTCGAGTCGATGTGAAGTCAACTTTTTTTCGTTCTCTCGATGTATATGAGTCGACAATTGCTTTCCTTGAAGGTCCATTCGAACTCAAATGAACACGTCGAGTCGATGTGAAGTCAACTTTTTTTCGTTTTTACGATGTATTTGAGTCGACAATTGTTCTTCTTGAAGGTCCATTCAAACTCAAATAAACACCTCGAGTCGATATGAAGTCAACTTTTTTTTCGTTTTCTCGATGTATTCGAGTCGACAATTGCTCCTCTTGAAGGTCCATTCGAGCTCAAATAAACACGTCGAGTCGATGTGTAGTCAACTTTTTTTCGTTTTCTCGATGTATTTGAGTCGACAATTGCTCTCCTTGAAGGTCCATTCGAACTCAAATAAACACGTCGAGTCGATGTGAAGTCAACTTTTTTTCGTTTTCTCGATGTATTTCAGTCGACAACAATTATTGTTCTTCTTGAAGGTCCATTCAAACTCAAATAAACACCTCGAGTCGATATGAAGTCAACTTTTTTCGTTTTCTCGATGTATTTGAGTCGACAATTGCTTTTCTTGAAGGTCTATTCAAACTGAAATAAACACGTCTAGTCGATGTGAAGTCAACTTTTTTTCGTATTCACGATGTATTTGAGTCGACCATTGCTCTTCTTGAAGGTCTATTCAAACTCAAATGAACACGTCGAGTCGATGTGAAGTCAACTTTTTTTCGTTTTCTCGATGTATTTCAGTCGACAACAATTATTGTTCTTCTTGAAGGTCCATTCCAACTCAAATAAACAACTCGAGTCGATATGAAGTCAACTTTTTTTCGTTTTCTCGATGTATTTGAGTCGACCATTGCTCTTCTTGAAGGTCTATTCAAACTCAAATAAACACGTCGAGTCGGTGTGAAGTCAACTTTTTTTCGTATTCACGATGTATTGGAGTCGACAATTGCTCTTCTTGAAGGTCCATTCGAACTCAAATAAACACGTCGAGTCGATGTGAAGTCAACTTTTTTTCGTTTTCTCGATGTATTTGAGTCGACAATTGTTCTTCTTGAAGGTCCATTCAAACTCAAATAAACACCTCGAGTCGATATGAAGTCAACTTTTTTTCGTTCTCTCGATGTATATGAGTCGACAATTGCTCTCCTTGAAGGTCTATTCGAACTCAAATAAACACGTCGAGTCGATGTGAAGTCAACTTTTTTTCGTTTTCACGATGTGTTTGAGTCGACAATTGCTCTTCTTGAAGGTCCATTCGAACTCAAATAAACACGTCGAGTCGATGTGAAGTCAACTTTTTTTCGTTCTCTCGATGTATATGAGTCGACAATTGCTCTCCTTGAAGGTCCATTCGAACTCAAATGAACACGTCGAGTCGATGTGAAGTCAACTTTTTTTCGTTTTTACGATGTATTTGAGTCGACAATTGTTCTTCTTGAAGGTCCATTCAAACTCAAATAAACACCTCGAGTCGATATGAAGTCAACTTTTTTTCGTTTTCTCGATGTATTCGAGTCGACAATTGCTCCTCTTGAAGGTCCATTCGAGCTCAAATAATCACGTCGAGTCGATGTGAAGTCAACTTTTTTTCGTTTTCTCGATGTATTTGAGTCGACAATTGCTCTCCTTGAAGGTCCATTCGAACTCAAATAAACACGTCGAGTCGATGTGAAGTCAACTTTTTTTCGTTCTCTCGATGTATATGAGTCGACAATTGCTCTCCTTGAAGGTCCATTCGAACTCAAATGAACACGTCGAGTCGATGTGAAGTCAACTTTTTTTCGTTTTTACGATGTATTTGAGTCGACAATTGTTCTTCTTGAAGGTCCATTCAAACTCAAATAAACACCTCGAGTCGATATGAAGTCAACTTTTTTTCGTTTTCTCGATGTATTCGAGTCGACAATTGCTCCTCTTGAAGGTCCATTCGAGCTCAAATAATCACGTCGAGTCGATGTGAAGTCAACTTTTTTTCGTTTTCTCGATGTATTTGAGTCGACAATTGCTCTCCTTGAAGGTCCATTCGAACTCAAATAAACACGTCGAGTCGATGTGAAGTCAACTATTTTTCGTTTTCTCGATGTATTTCAGTCGACATCAATTATTGTTCTTCTTGAAGGTCCATTCAAACTCAAATAAACACCTCGAGTCGATATGAAGTCAACTTTTTTTCGTTTTCTCGATGTATTTGAGTCGACAATTGCTTTTCTTGAAGGTCTATTCAAACTCAAATAAACACGTCGAGTCGATGTGAAGTCAACTTTTTTTCGTATTCACGATGTATTTGAGTCTACAATTGCTCTTCTTGAAGGTCCATTCGAACTCAAATAAACACGTCGAGTCGATGTGAAGTCAACTTTTTTTTCGTTTTCTCGATGTATTTGAGTCGACAATTGCTCTCCTTGAAGGTCCATTCGAACTCAAATAAACACGTCGAGTCGATGTGAAGTCAACTTTTTTTCGTTTTCTCGATGTATTTGAGTAGACAATTGTTCTTCTTGAAGGTCTATTCAAACTCAAATAAACACGTCGAGTCGGTGTGAAGTCAACTTTTTTTCGTATTCACGATGTATTTGAGTCGACCATTGCTCTTCTTGAAGGTCTATTCAAACTCAAATAAACACGTCGAGTCGGTGTGAAGTCAACTTTTTTTCGTATTCACGATGTATTGGAGTCGACAATTGCTCTTCTTGAAGGTCCATTCGAACTCAAATAAACACGTCGAGTCGATGTGAAGTCAACTTTTTTTCGTTTTCTCGATGTATTTGAGTCGACAATTGTTCTTCTTGAAGGTCCATTCAAACTCAAATAAACACCTCGAGTCGATATGAAGTCAACTTTTTTTCGTTCTCTCGATGTATATGAGTCGACAATTGCTCTCCTTGAAGGTCTATTCGAACTCAAATAAACACGTCGAGTCGATGTGAAGTCAACTTTTTTTCGTTTTCACGATGTGTTTGAGTCGACAATTGCTCTTCTTGAAGGTCCATTCGAACTCAAATAAACACGTCGAGTCGATGTGAAGTCAACTTTTTTTCGTTCTCTCGATGTATATGAGTCGACAATTGCTCTCCTTGAAGGTCCATTCGAACTCAAATGAACACGTCGAGTCGATGTGAAGTCAACTTTTTTTCGTTTTTACGATGTATTTGAGTCGACAATTGTTCTTCTTGAAGGTCCATTCAAACTCAAATAAACACCTCGAGTCGATATGAAGTCAACTTTTTTTCGTTTTCTCGATGTATTCGAGTCGACAATTGCTCCTCTTGAAGGTCCATTCGAGCTCAAATAATCACGTCGAGTCGATGTGAAGTCAACTTTTTTTCGTTTTCTCGATGTATTTGAGTCGACAATTGCTCTCCTTGAAGGTCCATTCGAACTCAAATAAACACGTCGAGTCGATGTGAAGTCAACTATTTTTCGTTTTCTCGATGTATTTCAGTCGACATCAATTATTGTTCTTCTTGAAGGTCCATTCAAACTCAAATAAACACCTCGAGTCGATATGAAGTCAACTTTTTTTCGTATTCACGATGTATTGGAGTCGACAATTGCTCTTCTTGAAGGTCCATTCGAACTCAAATAAACACGTCGAGTCGATGTGAAGTCAACTTTTTTTCGTTTTCTCGATGTATTTGAGTCGACAATTGTTCTTCTTGAAGGTCCATTCAAACTCAAATAAACACCTCGAGTCGATATGAAGTCAACTTTTTTTCGTTCTCTCGATGTATATGAGTCGACAATTGCTCTCCTTGAAGGTCTATTCGAACTCAAATAAACACGTCGAGTCGATGTGAAGTCAACTTTTTTTCGTTTTCACGATGTGTTTGAGTCGACAATTGCTCTTCTTGAAGGTCCATTCGAACTCAAATAAACACGTCGAGTCGATGTGAAGTCAACTTTTTTTCGTTCTCTCGATGTATATGAGTCGACAATTGCTCTCCTTGAAGGTCCATTCGAACTCAAATGAACACGTCGAGTCGATGTGAAGTCAACTTTTTTTCGTTTTTACGATGTATTTGAGTCGACAATTGTTCTTCTTGAAGGTCCATTCAAACTCAAATAAACACCTCGAGTCGATATGAAGTCAACTTTTTTTCGTTTTCTCGATGTATTCGAGTCGACAATTGCTCCTCTTGAAGGTCCATTCGAGCTCAAATAATCACGTCGAGTCGATGTGAAGTCAACTTTTTTTCGTTTTCTCGATGTATTTGAGTCGACAATTGCTCTCCTTGAAGGTCCATTCGAACTCAAATAAACACGTCGAGTCGATGTGAAGTCAACTATTTTTCGTTTTCTCGATGTATTTCAGTCGACATCAATTATTGTTCTTCTTGAAGGTCCATTCAAACTCAAATAAACACCTCGAGTCGATATGAAGTCAACTTTTTTTCGTTTTCTCGATGTATTTGAGTCGACAATTGCTTTTCTTGAAGGTCTATTCAAACTCAAATAAACACGTCGAGTCGATGTGAAGTCAACTTTTTTTCGTATTCACGATGTATTTGAGTCTACAATTGCTCTTCTTGAAGGTCCATTCGAACTCAAATAAACACGTCGAGTCGATGTGAAGTCAACTTTTTTTTCGTTTTCTCGATGTATTTGAGTCGACAATTGCTCTCCTTGAAGGTCCATTCGAACTCAAATAAACACGTCGAGTCGATGTGAAGTCAACTTTTTTTCGTTTTCTCGATGTATTTGAGTAGACAATTGTTCTTCTTGAAGGTCCATTCAAACTCAAATAAACACCTCGAGTCGATATGAAGTCAACTTTTTTTCGTTTTCTCGATGTATTTGAGTCGACCATTGCTCTTCTTGAAGGTCTATTCAAACTCAAATAAACACGTCGAGTCGATGTGAAGTCAACTTTTTTTCGTTTTCACGATGTGTTTGAGTCGACAATTGCTCTTCTTGAAGGTCCATTCGAACTCAAATAAACACGTCGAGTCGATGTGAAGTCAACTTTTTTTCGTTTTCTCGATGTATTTCAGTCGACAACAATTATTGTTCTTCTTGAAGGTCCATTCAAACTCAAATAAACACCTCGAGTCGATATGAAGTCAACTTTTTTCGTTTTCTCGATGTATTTGAGTCGACAATTGCTTTTCTTGAAGGTCTATTCAAACTGAAATAAACACGTCTAGTCGATGTGAAGTCAACTTTTTTTCGTATTCACGATGTATTTGAGTCGACCATTGCTCTTCTTGAAGGTCTATTCAAACTCAAATAAACACGTCGAGTCGATGTGAAGTCAACTTTTTTTCGTTTTCACGATGTGTTTGAGTCGACAATTGCTCTTCTTGAAGGTCCATTCGAACTCAAATAAACATGTCGAGTCGATGTGAAGTCAACTTTTTTTCGTTTTCTCGATGTATTTCAGTCGACAACAATTATTGTTCTTCTTGAAGGTCCATTCAAACTCAAATAAACACCTCGAGTCGATATGAAGTCTACTTTTTTTCGTTTTCTCGATGTATTTGAGTCGACAATTGCTTTTCTTGAAGGTCTATTCAAACTCAAATAAACACGTCGAGTCGATGTGGAGTCAACTTTTTTTCGTATTCACGATGTATTTGAGTCTACAATTGCTCTTCTTGAAGGTCCATTCGAACTCAAATAAACACGTCGAGTCGATGTGAAGTCAACTTTTTTTTCGTTTTCTCGATGTATTTGAGTCGACAATTGCTCACCTTGAAGGTCCATTCGAACTCAAATAAACACGTCGAGTCGATGTGAAGTCAACTTTTTTTCGTTTTCTCGATGTATTTGAGTAGACAATTGTTCTTCTTGAAGGTCCATTCAAACTCAAATAAACACCTCGAGTCGATATGAAGTCAACTTTTTTTCGTTTTCTCGATGTATTTGAGTCGACCATTGCTCTTCTTGAAGGTCTATTCAAACTCAAATAAACACGTCGAGTCGATGTGAAGTCAACTTTTTTTCGTTTTCACGATGTGTTTGAGTCGACAATTGCTCTTCTTGAAGGTCCATTCGAACTCAAATAAACACGTCGAGTCGATGTGAAGTCAACTTTTTTTCGTTCTCTCGATGTATATGAGTCGACAATTGCTCTCCTTGAAGGTCCATTCGAACTCAAATGAACACGTCGAGTCGATGTGAAGTCAACTTTTTTTCGTTTTTACGATGTATTTGAGTCGACAATTGTTCTTCTTGAAGGTCCATTCAAACTCAAATAAACACCTCGAGTCGATATGAAGTCAACTTTTTTTCGTTTTCTCGATGTATTTGAGTCGACAATTGCTTTTCTTGAAGGTCTATTCAAACTCAAATAAACACGTCTAGTCGATGTGAAGTCAACTTTTTTTCGTATTCACGATGTATTTGAGTCGACAATTGCTCTTCTTGAAGGTCCATTCGAACTCAAATAAACACGTCGAGTCGATGTGAAGTCAACTTTTTTTTCGTTTTCTCGATGTATTTGAGTCGACAATTGCTCTCCTTGAAGGTCCATTCGAACTCAAATAAACACGTCGAGTCGATGTGAAGTCAACTTTTTTTCGTTTTCTCGATGTATTTGAGTAGACAATTGTTCTTCTTGAAGGTCCATTCAAACTCAAATAAACACCTCGAGTCGATATGAAGTCAACTTTTTTTCGTTTTCTCGATGTATTTGAGTCGACCTTTGCTCTTCTTGAAGGTCTATTCAAACTCAAATAAACACGTCGAGTCGATGTGAAGTCAACTTTTTTTCGTTTTCTCGATGTATTTGAGTCGACAATTGCTCTTCTTGAAGGTCTATTCGAACTCAAATAAACACGTCGAGTCGATGTGTAGTCAACTTTTTTTCGTTTTCACGATGTGTTTGAGTCGACAATTGCTCCTCTTGAAGGTCCATTCGAGCTCAAATAAACACGTCGAGTCGATGTGAAGTCAACTTTTTTTCGTTTTCTCGATGTATTTGAGTCGACAATTGCTCTCCTTGAAGGTCCATTCGAACTCAAATAAACACGTCGAGTCGATGTGAAGTCAACTTTTTTTCGTTTTCTCGATGTATTTCAGTCGACAACAATTATTGTTCTTCTTGAAGGTCCATTCAAACTCAAATAAACACCTCGAGTCGATATGAAGTCAACTTTTTTTCGTTTTCTCGATGTATTTGAGTCGGCAATTGCTTTTCTTGAAGGTCTATCCAAACTCAAATAAACACGTCTAGTCGATGTGAAGTCAACTTTTTTTCGTATTCACGATGTATTTGAGTCGACAATTGCTCTTCTTGAAGGTCCATTCGAACTCAAATAAACACGTCGAGTCGATGTGAAGTCAACTTTTTTTTCGTTTTCTCGATGTATTTGAGTCGACAATTGCTCTCCTTGAAGGTCCATTCCGAACTCAAATAAACACGTCGAGTCGATATGAAGTCAACTTTTTTTCGTTTTCTCGATGTATTTGAGTCGACCATTGCTCTTCTTGAAGGTCTATTCAAACTCAAATAAACACGTCGAGTCGATGTGAAGTCAACTTTTTTTCGTTTTCTCGATGTATTTGAGTCGACAATTGCTCTTCTTGAAGGTCTATTCAAACTCAAATAAACACGTCGAGTCGATGTGAAGTCAACTTTTTTTCGTATTCACGATGTATTTGAGTCGACAATTGCTCTTCTTGAAGGTCCATTCGAACTCAAATAAACACGTCGAGTCGATGTGAAGTCAACTTTTTTTTCGTTTTCTCGATGTATTTGTGTCGACAATTGCTCTCCTTGAAGGTCCATTCGAACTCAAATAAACACGTCGAGTCGATGTGAAGTCAACTTTTTTTCGTTTTCTCGATGTATTTGAGTAGACAATTGTTCTTCTTGAAGGTCCATTCAAACTCAAATAAACACCTCGAGTCGATATGAAGTCAACTTTTTTTCGTTTTCGCGATGTATTTGAGTCGACCATTGCTCTTCTTGAAGGTCTATTCAAACTCAAATAAACACGTCGAGTCGATGTGAAGTCAACTTTTTTTCGTATTCACGATGTATTTGAGTCGACAATTGCTCTTCTTGAAGGTCCATTCGAACTCAAATAAACACGTCGAGTCGATGTGAAGTCAACTTTTTTTCGTTCTCTCGATGTATTTGAGTCGACAATTGCTCTTCTTGAAGGTCCATTCGAACTCAAATAAACACGTCGAGTCGATGTGAAGTCAACTTTTTTTCGTTTTCTCGATGTATTTGAGTCGACAATTGTTCTTCTTGAAGATCCATTCAAACTCAAATAAACACGTCGAGTCGATGTGAAGTCAACTTTTTTTCGTTTTCACGATGTATTTGAGTCGACAATTGCTCTTCTTGAAGGTCCATTCGAACTCAAATAAACACGTCGAGTCGATGTGAAGTCAACTTTTTTTCGTTCTCTCGATGTATTTGAGTCGACAATTGCTCTTCTTGAAGGTCCATTCGAACTCGAATAAACACCTCGAGTCGATATGAAGTCAACTTTTTTTCGTTTTCACGATGTATTTGAGTCGACAATTGCTCTTCTTCAAGGGTCATTCTATATTAAATAAACTCCTCGAGTCGATATGAAGTCAACTTTTTTTCGTTTTCTCGATGTATTTGAGTCGACAATTGCTCTTCTTTGAGGTCCATTCAAACTCAAATAAACACCTCGAGTCGATATGAAGTCAACCCTGGGAGCCCTTGGGTGGCCGAGGGCAGCCCCTGGGAGCCCTTGGGACCCCCTGGGCAGCCCCTGGGAGCCCTTGGATGGCCGTTGGCAGCCCGTGGGAGCCCCTGGTAATGGAACTGAAGGTAATTTCGAATGTTTGTTGGAAGGTACTTCTTTTATAGAAAATATATTACCCTAGTAGCTACTTATTACCCGTAGTATTAAAAACCTCAGAATTATAAGGTATTAATTAATCATAATTAATAATAATAATTATTAATTATTATTATTAATAATTAATAATTAATAATCTCCCAAGTGACATGCTGGGTGCGAGTGAAAACTCAAATAGCAGTGGTGCGGGCAGTTTCCATGAGGCTCAGGGGATGCCGTAGGAAAGTGAGGTGCCTAGGACTGGAGGATGGTGCCCTAATGCCCCTATAGCCGCCAAGAGCCTAGACCGTCATGCGGGAAGAGTCAGCATGGTTCATCCTGCCTCTGTCTAGCCTCAACTATCAACAGGCCTCGAAGGAAAGAGCACTTCTACGACAAGCTGTCTTAAATATAGTTTTCATATAAAAAATACAAGCTCTTTGGAACATCAAAAAAAAAAAAAAAAATTATTAATAATAAATACAAATGATTAATACCTAACAATAAATTATAATAATTTCACTAGGTACTTGATAAAATGATTAATAATTAGTGATAATTGATAATAATAATTAATCTAACATTTAGGATCTAGACATTTAGACCTAATGATCTAAAGTTTAGATTCTAAACAGAAGGCTGATCTGTACAAAGAAGATAATGAACCGTTGTGTCAAGAATTTGCAGAGTTTTTATATTAACGGGCTGTTTGGAACATCATATGTCGAGTGTTTTGTTCTGAGGTACGTTTTGTGCTACGGAAATGAAGGTAATTTCGAATGTTTGTTGGTAGGTACTTCTTTTATAGAAAAATTATTACCGACGTAGTATTAAAAACCTCAGAATTATATGAAATTAATTATTCATAATTAATAATGATAATTATTAATAATAAATACAAATGATTTATACCTAACAATAAATTATAATAATTTTCACTAGTTACTTGATAAAATTATTAATAATTAGTGATAATTCATAATAATAATTAATCTAACATTTAGGATCTAGACATTTAGACCTAATGATTTAAACAGAAGGGTGATCTGTACAAAGAAGATAATGAACCGTTGTGTCAAGAATTTGCAGAGTTTTTGGTTTATTATCTTCGATAATGTTCATTGGCTCCATTGGAATCGCCCAAAGAAAACATTTTTTAACCCCCCCCCTCAAAATTTGTTGTCCGTCACTCGTACGCCGTCTGCCGTCCGTGGCACTTTGCCCAGTTAGCGTTGAGCTATATTACGAAATTTGGAAATTTGGTTTCTGGGTTTAGACCAGCCCCACAATGATCCTCGAAACTTTTCATAACCCTTGGCCCTTGGTCAAGGGGAAGGAGTTCAAAACGAACTTTGAAATTTCGACAATGTCATATCTCTACAAATTCCCATGTAACGGTGTAATTTTTAGTTCACTTTCTAATGACCTGAAAAATTACGAATCTTTGGATCTTTGGTTTAGGAAACTAGGTTTAGGAAATACACTAAACTTCGCTTCGAAAATGGCCGTTAGGTGGGTCAACCTCCAGACGCCCAGAATAAAACTACCTTTTTTCATCTTCCCGGTAAACTACAGTCTAGAAAATTTAATTTTAATTGTGAGTCGGGGAAAGACCACATTGCAATATTCCCCCCGTTTCTCATCTGGAAAATTATTCAATTAATACCTTTTCGTGATGGTAATACAAATTACATTTTGATGATGAGCTATTGACTTGAAATTTTAAAAATAGTTCAGAACTGGATCACAATGCAATATTCACTCGGTTTCTTGTCTGTAAAATTGTTTAAATAATAACCATTTGTTAAAACAAATTAAATTTTGACGATGAGCTAGATACTTGAAATTTTAAATGTAGGTCAGAAATGGATGACATTTCAATATTCACTCGGTTTGTATGACATGGTATGAGTATGGTATGGTATATTATTGTATCTATGATTTGGTATAGTACAGTATGGTATGATAGGAAAGAAATTCGTATGGCATGGTATGAGTACGGTGAGAATATGTTATGGTGCCGATTTGCAACACAGTCTGGTATAGACAGAAGGGTGATCTGCACAAGGAAGATAATAAACCGTTGTGTCAAGAATTTGCAGAGTTTTTTCGTATAATAAGGACCAAAATGCTTTTAATAAAGACATTCCGTAAAGAAATTTTCGCCCTTAATAAGGACATTTTTCCTCCTTCATGAGGACAATCGTTAAGGACATTTTCGTCTTCAAGGGGATTTTCATCCTCACAATGATTTCTACCACATAATGCTACTTGGCGTCTACATCGTCCCCCACTCCGAAGCCATTTTCCGAAGGCGATGAGTCAGTCCCTCATTGGAACAGCATTTCCGCTCAAAACCTCAGATGTTGCTAAAATGCTGACGTATTCTTTTCGATAAATCGCGCTTGTTTCACAACAGAAGGGTTTCTAGGTCGTTTCATCCGTATTTACTCGTTAACGAGATGTTTACCCAATCCCCGAGAAGCTCTCCCTACTTCCCCGAGTTTATTTGCAGACCAAACCCTTCGTGAAGGCAAATCCTCGGAACATTAATGACGGCCCATGATAATCTTCGGGGTATCTCCGAACCTCCGGGACTAATGCTTTGTATTCAACGAAGATTTTCACCCATTAATGCTCATATTATTCGTTGCTAAAAAGTACAGATTTTTACCTGAACTGCCAATCTGAACGATTCCCTAGAAAATATAACGTTACGTTTCAACAAGTATAAGTGCGAGGGAACTAACGAGTTGTCAGAAGGTAATTGAGCGCGAGGTTCTTGTCGAACCTTTTTACTATACACTGGTATATACTTTTTGCACAGTCCTCGTACACTTATCCCCGCAAATTATTATCTTTCCTTTTCTTTCAAATCTGGTAACAGAAGTTTTAATAATTGATAGAAACAAAGATAATAATGCAATATCGCATCAGATATTAATGTCAAATATCGTCGTCGATTTTTGACCATTTTGAGTTTGCCGGAATTCGAACACCTCATCGAATCATGATTCTATCAATTATTAGAACTTTTGTTACTAAATTTGAAAGAAAGTGGATGTGCCTCATATTCCAAAGTTGTTCTCGTACGTATTGGGAGAACATTCCTTGGTTGAGATGAGATTGATGGCCATATGATCCTGTAAATGGATCCTCGTGAATAATTTTATAAATTGATGTATAATTGACTACTATAAGTAATTACAAATTCCCAGCTGTATTACGAGAAGGGCACTCACTGTATTACAAGAGCTAACTTCGTAACTTACACGTTCTAATTTTTCTTAATGGTAGGTACAGACTTCAACATCAAATACTGCTATCGCAACGAATTTGGAAGAAGATATTTGCGTTGTGAGGACCAAAAATTCGTATGTTAAAGCCCATAGATGATATGAGGTGATGGCGTTGCTGGAAGCAATCTCGACTGGAGCTAATGGTGAGATCAACAAGACGAAAAGATGCGCGTGTTGAATGATAGAAGACGAAATTATCGGTACGAGCGGATGTTGGGAGAAGAGAAAAAGGAAACGGTGAGATTCTTGTGGAAGGAGCGACTGCTAGCTTGGAACGGTGACTTGAGTTGAGGGGAAACCAAGCGCGAAGAGGGTGGCCAATCAAGAATGGATGGAAGTCGTGTATCTCGCTCGAGGTCTACGTCCCACAGGCCCTGACTTTCTATCTCATATGCACCACTTGTAAGTCGAAATAAACACCAACGTATCAACGTATATCACTGCGTTGTAGTTTATTGCCTAACTAAATAAGTTAGGCATTCAATCTTATGAGTGTGTGTGGTTTAGGTTGACCGTCAGTAAGAATGATGTTGAGGGATGTCGAGGGTCGGTCAAATGAAAATTGATTTATGTGCCAACGTTTCGAAGAATATATTTCTTCATCTTCAGGGCCTAAAAAACAGTTTCATAATTCTGATTACAGTTCTATCGTGAGAAAAATGTTGTAGTTATTTAATTACCATTAGTTGTAGTTGTTGTGGAAATGTAGTTATATGTAGTTACTTTAAATAGTTTGGTTAAACAAATGGCGTTATTGGTGACAGATATTGGAAAATATCCGTGGTAGGTTATTATACAATGGTTTTCAAAATATTTTGTAAACCATTTACATTTTGTAAAGCATGTACAAAATATTTTGAAAACCATTGTATAATAACCTACCACGGATATTTTCCAATATCTGTCACCAATAACGCCATTTGTTTAACCAAACTATTTAAAGTAACTACATATAACTACATTTCCACAACAACTACAACTAATGGTACCTAATTAAATAACTACAACATTTTTCTCACGATAGAACTGTAATCAGAATTATGAAACTGTTTTTTAGGCCCTGAAGATGAAGAAATATATTCTTCGAAACGTTGGCACATAAATCAATTTTCATTTGACCGACCCTCGACATCCCTCAACATCATTCAATCTTATGCCCACATTCACCAAACTTGGTTTAATGCCGAAGTTGAAAATGGAAGTTGAAGGGGAAGTTGAAAATGGAAGTTGTTAGCCCGATGACACATCGTTGTGTGGAACTCAACACAGACTTTAAGTTGGCTTTAAGTTAACTGGCATTAAGTTAATGTGGACAGTGAAAGGTAAATTAAGTTAATGTGGACGGTGAAAGGTAAATTTTCAATGCTAAGGCTAATGTTTCCACTACCGTTAGGTTATCCTTAAGTTAACACGCTTTAGTTAGATTCGGTGAAATTGGGCATCAAACAGCCCTGTATATCTACTGACCTGAACGACACATTCGAAGCTTATTCATTCAACATTTCTTCTCCTTAGTTCTTTCCAAACTACTAGATGTTTCTCTAGCAGTGACATGTAGGTAAACCAGTAGGTTTCAATTTCCTCGCAGTTAGCGAAAAATAGTATTATTCGCATTCCTGGATTTGCCTCGTACAAGTCATTATGGGGAGTTTGTAACAAACAGAAATTAGTTGTGTAAAACGAAGTTCACTTAACGAGGGCATTAATTAGTGGAAATCCTCACACTTTTCTCTCCACCCGACGAATCACCATATCAAAACTCATACGTGTAACTCTGGCATAATTATGTAAATATCAGGAAAGTCTACATTTCGTTACTCTACAAAGTTTCAAAGCTCAAAAAGTCTCAACTACGAAGCATACACGTGCTTCGAATTGATATTCATTAATCAAACATTGACGAGTTTATAAACTAGGTACCGAGCAAGCCGAGCCTTTGGAATATAGTTGTGAAATCGATGAGACCTGCTCGTCGCGACCCCGACGTTAAGTTACCCGCTACAAAGGAGCGAGGCGTATTCGCATATTCAATCGGCCCGAGTTTACCCCGTTGAGCTAACAGAAGCCCCTCATACAATGTAAAGTTTCAATCAAACCCCGAACGACGGGACTACGCTCGATGAGTGAGCATACAGTTCATATTATGAAATTAAACTCTCGCGTTTCCGTATGCATGCGAACCCGACGTTCCGTTTGCTCTGAATGAAATAATGGTGTATTAGGAGTAGAATCACTACGACACAAAAAATTCAGTAGCTCATTATGATGTTCAACTTTTACAGCAACATTTGCTGAATAAATTGGCAATGTGTGTTGAATGAGACCTTTTTACGCACAAATGTCATCAATAATTAATTTCAATTAATTAATTATTAATGATGGGGGATTTCGAGGGTCGGTCAAATGAGAGATGTTTCATGTGCCAACGTTTCGTAGAATTTATTTCTCCATCATCAGGGCCTAAAATCAGTTTCACAATGTAAAATTAATAGAAGTTATTGTTATAGGTGAATCTATATATTTAATATTTACCTAATATCAATCAACCTATCATTGATTGATACATCAATATGTACTTACTACATATCTGTTTTCACTTTATTCCAATCTTGAATGGAATAAATAACATCAAGAAATATAGTTGATTATTCTTAATTAAACTGACTGATATATCGAAAACAGTGATCTATACAGAAGATAATCAATCGCTGTGGAAGATTTCGCAGCGTTTTTTTCCTGTGATACAGATTATTCTACCAATCGATGGAATCTGTCACCGGAAATGTCCGACGAATCGCCACTCATTCATCGCAAACCCTCCGTTTCTTCCTTCGGCTCTCTTCCCACCACGCTGTAGCTACCTTTTCAAAGTTATTGATGACACCAAAGTCGCCAGTTATCGTTTCCGGACCATTTAGTTCCCGACCGACCCGGTAAAAGGCGTCTATTGGTGCGTTCTCTTTCCCAGAGGGAGAGAGAGAAAAAAAAACCTTCAATATTTCCTCCCCGAAAGTTTCCACGTTCCCTTATACACAAACGTTCTCCAAAACACCTTCGAACACTGTACGGGGAAAGTCACCCTGCGGCAATCCCATTCGAGAGAACCCCCAAATGGCTTCCAACGACGCGAATCTTTTCTGTTCCCAATGATCCGTCTCACCCGTTTGTCTCACTCACTCCCCTTTATTCACTCGTATATTTCTCCTCTTGCAACGATGAATTACCATCAAACAATCAACGAAGGAGCCGACAAAGTGGAGCTCAACTATCAGCATGAATCACCGGTAGGAAAACACAATTGAATTTAAAGGTGAATTCATTGCCGAACAGTTTGTTGTGGGGTCCATAGCTGAAATGAAACGTCGAATTTGGTCGGGTTTGGATTAAACAGGGAATATTCATTTCGAGGTTATACAGAGTACCTAAATGTCGCATCTTGGGAGAATAGAGACACTACTCAATCAATACTGTGACACGTAATCTGCCATGTTTGTGGGCAGTGAAACATCCTCACATTCACTTATGGATCCATACAGCCAGTCTACGCATCCCAGGTCGCGTGTTAGTCCACTACAGCTGTATTTATGTACCTACATCAATTGTCCACTTCCCTACATCGTACCAGTCAAACTTGGGCGAAGTCGGATGCGATATCTGATGAGGACAGACGCAGAAACTACAGCTAATACAATCGTAATTACCCAACCTACTCCATCTTTCAAAATGTCATAAATAATTGACCGTTTTTGACCCGAAAAATGAAAGTCTGACAAGTGACACCTCACTTTAAAGGTTTTTACACGCTGAATAGGACCACGACGTCGGAATTGCGATATCTTATTTCGTTCTAAAACTTGAGTACTTTGAAGATGAAGAATACATTCTTCATGTTAAGTCCGCTCTAATCTGATAAGGGAATGAGATATCGCAATTCTGACTTCACTATCGTGTTCAGCGTTGAAACGGCCAAAAGTGGCTATGGCATAAGCTAATGCCAAGTGAATTAAAAAAAAAAAAAAAACGGCCAAAAGCTGAGGGGGGTTTTGGGTCTTGGGGGGGGGGGGGTTCACTCAAAATATGAAAGTCTGACAAATGACACCTCATTTTAAAGGTTTTTACACCTAAGATGGTTAAACAATAAGAGATGGTTAAGTCAGAATTTTGCTATATCTTATTCCGTTCTCAAACTGGAGTACTTTGAAGATGAAGAAACGTGGTTGATACTTTAGATATTCTTCATGGACAACATGTTCTTTAATGGAGACATTTTACATAAAGCTAATTACTTCTTCGAAAATTCGCTCTTATAGCCATGCTGGATGACTGTGGATTTTTTTATTTGGAGGGTTGTAGGAGGTTCGGTATGAAAGAAGGAACAATGTCTCCAAACTTTCGGCTTTATTAAGCCATCCTCAGGGGTTCGTAGATATTTTCTCCTCGTCCCAGTCTCTACTTCCTTCAGTCCACTCGTCATGTTTGGAGTTGTCTGGGGAATATGCCACTAATCTACATGGTTTTAGACGTTTTACGCTCTTCATTACAAAATGTTGAACGGTTGGTGTAGTAGTCCATTCACGATGACTGAATGCTCCCACCAGTCAACGACACAAGTTGTAAGCACAACCAGTTGTTGCTACAATATCACATACTACAACAAAACACGTGAAATGTCTTTCATTTGATTCTGCCTACTCTTCGTCCTGCCGATCATTTACCACAATAATCCTTTCGAGCAATAATAATAATCCCTTCCCAGCTCTCATTTGAAATTACTTACTCCGAAGTCGTAGTGAGTTTCGACCGAACGATACGCGATCTGTCACAAAACCGTAGACGTTTCACGCGGAGGTACGCGTATTTGTGGGCACCAATTTCCTGGCTCTTAACCGCTTGTTTTCGCTCAACCCTCTTCCCCACGCCTTGGTTAATGAATTCCTTGTTGATGAACGCTCTTCAGATGAGGGTAAGCTCAAGTGTTGTTTCAAACCAACACGTGGTAGGTAAACGGCTCCAGTCTAAACAGACGGCTTCAACACAAATGCCGAGTTTCTCCGCCCATTTCGAGTCGTTTCACCAGTCAGTTGTAAACATGTGGTGAACGTACTTACGAGCGTGCGTATTTACTCACTAAGCAAAAATGTTCACTCTATAATACTATGTTATGAAAAACATTAACGTCCTAGTGTCTACACAGAAATGGTTAAATAACAAAATACAATTGAAGAACTCTAGTCAATTTGGATTATATTAAATACATAAACAAAATACATATTAAATTTTGTGAAACCTCAAATGACCCTAACTATTTTTAATGTGACAGAAATGAATAATCAAGTTGGAAATCATCTGGATTTTATTTGTCCGAATCCGGAAAGCTATAGTAGCTCAGTGATACTAGCTTCTTTAAATTAGGTTCATAGGAAAGTTTTGAACCAGTTTTGATTTTTTCACCCTTTGTGTTTTGGGTCAAAGAACTCAAATCTGAAGTTCGCTGGCAGAAATTTCGCCCAACACTTTTTTTTTGCTCTCTTTGCTGAACTTTTGACACATTTTCTAGTTGTTTGCCAATATCTGGACAACTATGCGTTTTATTCGCAAAATTTATTATAATGTACTTATACCTAATAATAATGTAGGTACATTATATTATGTAGGTACATATTATGTAGATGATAACGTTTGCGAAAAAACTCACAATTTTCAAAATATAGGGAAACAGCCATGCAGCATGGCTATAAAAGCGAATTTTGAAGAAATGACTGGTTTTATAACAAATTTTGTTTTCTTTTTTTTTGCCGAGTAGGAAACACCTCAGTTTATTTCATCCCGTTATCAGTTCAGAGCAGATGAACCGTGAAGAACTTCGCAAGTAACAACTTCTTCATCTTCAAAGTGCTCCATTTTCAGAACGGAATACGATATCTCAATTCCAACTTCACCATCGTGTTCAGCATTAAAAAAACCTTCAAATCAGGCGTCACTTGTCAGACTGTATAGGTAATCAATCACCCCCCCCCCCCCCGCCAACCACAAAGCTCCCCAAATTAGAGTGGCCCGATTCAGCCCATGTGAGAACTTAGCCATTCGATTGCCAGGACGGACTTTTTTTGTGCAAATTTGAACTTTTTAACTTATCTCAATTCTATCGAGAGTTATCGTCTGGTGTCTTACAGTCATGAATTCAGAAGCGGATCTTAGTATGAATATTTTTCGGAAATTCGAGTTTTAAAAATTTGGACCGAGAATAGCTTCCCAAGCAGCACAACGACGTCGGTCTGACGTCGTAAGAGGTCGGTAATCCGTACCGACGTACCGACCTCACCACGACCAAATGCCGACCAATTTGGGGAATGATTTCTTGGTTGTACCGACGTCGCCGCCCGACCTCAACTGACTCAATACAAAACCGACATCTTCCGACGAGGAAGGTTATCTCTCTCCACGGAAATCATTAAGATGGTGGATGGTGAAATACTTGGTGTGAATATTTAACGGTACCTACCAACTCCCGTAAGTAAGTTCAAGTCTCTTCAAATCATCAGCGGAGAAAAATTTAACGTGAAATCCTCGATTCTATCTCTCAAAAACCAGTGCCCTCCGAATTTGAGACGTTGTAAATATTTTTTTCAATTTGGTAACTATTGTGAAAATGTTATGACGACTTATTATTTTGCTGGTTTCACTATTAAACTGCTGTATTTCCTTGGTAACTATCAGAGTTATTACTAAATTTGAATTTCAGAAATAAATATATTGGAAAATTATTTAAATTAATATCTAACCTCAACCTAACCTGTAATGGAAGATGGAAAAAGATGGCGAACTAGGGATGTTCCGATATTGTTACACAATTGTGTAACAAATCTGTAGAAGATCTGACCAAAAGTCGGAAAATCACACCTGTCCTACAAACATCCATAATGTTTGTACATATCTCTGTAGTGGCGCCGACCAGAAGTCTACCTCTCGTCGGCTGATGTACAAAACATGTACAGAAATATATAGTAACGTAGTTCCCAAACGGTACAACAGAATGAGCGCCTGTAGCGTCCCCACCTGCGTGTTATCGCCATCGCCATTTCACTATTGATATCCGACGTTGTGGCGATCTCAGCGTTATGTAGTACAGATATACGAGGTTGTGGCGACCTCGTCTACCTGTAATACAAATATCCGACGTCGTGGCGACCTCGTCTATCTGTACTATAGATTTCCGACGCCGTGGCAACCAATAGCAGTTGCGTACATAAATCTCTACGTCGTACCGACGTCGTGATGACGTTAATAATTGACATACAGATTTCTGACGTCGGATATACTACAGATTAGGTAGCAAGTCGTGAAATCCGACCAATTGTGCTGCTTGGGTTCCTTCATAATATAACATCGAAGCTTGCACTTTCAGCAATTAAATTCCATCAGATTCATATTGTGCGACTAAATTCCATTAGATTCACATTATGAGTCCGATGGAATTTAGTCATAGTAAATTGGAAGTTTAGTCATAGCAGATTGGAATTTTGTGCATCAGATTCATATTATGAGACTAAATTCCATCAGACTAAATTCAATCAAATTCATATTATGAGACTAGATTATATCAAATTCATATTATGTTTCTGATGGAATTTAGTCATAGTAAATTTGAATGCCGAGAAATTATGTACAAGTACTCGTGCTTGATTAGTGTTATGAGGAGTTCCCTTTCTTAAATCATTTAACTATGATGATCGACTGGTTTTAAGTAAATCGGTAAGCACATAATTATTGAAATATGTATTAAATATTTACGATCCCAATGTTAACCCAACGATTTCTAAGTACTTACTTAAATCCAAAGCACGAAAAAAGTATATCGTATCATATCATCGTTTATATTACGAGTATTTCGATGCCTACTTAATTATTTTGTAATTCATTATGTCAGCATTTTCATTATACACCGCTCTCAAATACCCATCTCCCCACCTGTTGTTCTGAAAAAGATGTCGGTTGTCTCTCCTCAGTCATAATTTTGTGTATTAAAATTGAATAAATACCAATAGTGATAACAATTATTTTGTCACTATTGGTATTTATTCAATATATTTTAGGTCTTTCAATCGCGAGTTAGATTCAGAAGGATCTGAAATGGAATGGTATTTATTTATTTATTTATAATATAACGGGTCGAGCCCAATACAACTAAGAATAATTCACAATAGCACAAGTGACAGTCTACACTTTGCGCAGAAAAATGCGCAGCGAGGGCAAAATATGTGAGGGGGGGGGGGATAGTCAGATCAGCAACGCCATAATAAATATATTGTCCCAAACTCATGTCCCGAAAATTTCGAAGCCGTTGAAATAGCGAAGCTTTCTCGCTAAAAACCATATAAAAGCGTAGAAATATAAAATTTCCCGTAAAAGGTTTCTTAGATAGAATTTCACTTTCATGTTAAGTACTAAATTACTGTAAACTAGCAGCCATTTTGATCTATTTTCAGAGTTTCCCCGGGTCATTTAGTGGAATAAGAAATATCGTCTTCCGGAAAACTGTTCCTACGGACTCCTGGAAAATGAGGAGAGCGCGTTATATTAACCGAGTTTTGAAAATCTCTTTCGAGAAGCTGAAGGAAGCATTCGCCGTGCGAAGTTTGCCCGCGACAGTTTACGACCAGTAACGACCTCTAATGGTTCCGAACCGCATTAAAACTGTTTAACGCTTCTATATCGGACCTCCGCAGCGCTAAAAATGTCTAGAACAGGACCATCGAGAAGCTTCTCGAGATAATAGTTTCCTTATACTGCTTACCGCGTAACTTTTTTTCCCCACGGCTTTCTGAACATCCCTAAAACACCACTGCTCGTTTACCAGATAAGATATGAATTCAATTTTAAACATTTTTGAAATAATAATTATATTATAATTATTATTTCCTATTTTATTTTCTAAAATTCCAATTTCCATTTTGAGTAATATGAATTCCAAGAATAAGAAAACACTATAAAAACTCTGCAAATTCTTGACAGAACGGATTATTATCTTCTTTGAGCAGATCACCCTAATCAAATCCACGAAATGATAGATGTAAATGTGGCTCATCATCCGAATTTGATCAAACAAATAGGTATTGTTTAAACAATTTTACAGAAAGGAAACCTAGTGAGTATTGCATTATCATCCTTCCTCCACCCATGTTTATAATTTAAACGCTTTAGCTCATCATCCAAATTCAATTTGCTTAAACAAATTTAATGTGTATGGCTTAAACAATTATACAGCCAAGAATCCGAGTGAATATTGCCTTGTCATCCAATTTTGACACATGTTTAAAATTTCAAGACTCTATCTCATCATCCAAAGTTAATTGGTTTGAACAAGTAAGTAGTATTTAAACAATTTTACAGACGAGAAACCGAGTGAATATTGCGTTGTCATCCGACTGCGACCCATGTTTAAAATTTCAACTATCTACCTCAACATCCAAATTTAGTTTTGTTAAACAAATAGGTATTGTTTAAACAATTTTACAGACAAGAAACCGAGTAAATATTGCATTGTCATCCATCTGCGACCCATGTTTAAAATTTCAGGTCTCTAGCTCATCACTCATCATTCATATTTAATTTGCTTAAACAAATTAAGATAGTTTAAACAATTTTACAGACAAGAAACCGAGTAAATATTTCATTGTCATCCAGTTCTGATCTACATTTAAAACTACTAGTCTCTAGCTCATCGGGAAGTTGAAAAAAAACTTTGTTCAAACTTGAACTAAAATTTCAAAATTCGTTTTGGAGTTGGTCTAACCAAACGGGGTTGTTGACCTTATGTTGGAAGTTCTAACCTACTTGTTTTCTCTCATAGTGGATTTCACTCCAAAATCGGCAAAATATTAGATTTTAGCCATGCCTATATGGCATTTGATGGGCTCTGCTAATGATTCTATCGTTTCGCTCGCGAAAATTGGAATCTGGTTACATACTAAACTCATTTTCGATAAATATTGCACAATGCCACAATGTTAGAACTTAGACGACGATGTTATGAAACTTAACGTAGAAGTATGAAGGGCAATACCACTTCAATGATGAATACGATACGGGTCTTGAAGGGTATTTCTTTTCATGGATTGAGTAATCGCAAATATTATTTGCAGATTTGATTACAAGGCGGCCATTAAACCAAGTACACGAGCGGCACCACATCTAAAAATTAGGTAGTACTTGAAATTATACAGGTAGTTCTAGCGTTGATGCATTTGGAAACATCTCCATGATGCGAAGGTATAAATAGCTGGATACTATGAAGAGTATGATATAGGTATAAAAAGTATTTCCAGCAAAATACTATGACTAGTATCACCCGTTCAGGCACCTGCAAATTTACAATATTTTTCAAAATATCCCGGTTATTCAATTGAAGTGGAAATTCATACAAATCAATAATTGAAACGCGAACTAAAATAGGATTTCATAGGAATAATATTCCTATGAAATCCTATTTTAGTTCGAATATTATTCAACTTGTTTCTTCTTTAGAGCAAAGCTTCTTTTCGTCACTGCGGAGCACCCAGCAGTAGTCGGTCGTAGTTGTGCTTCATCTCCCCCGAGGGAAATAATCGAGGTGCGAGTAGAGGAAATGGGCTTTTAACTTCACGAGGCAACGTGGAGCTCGAAATGCTCGCTGCGTTCTTTCTACTGTATCCTTGTAGTTTGGGTCTTTGTTGTTCCCAAGAAATTATATTTACAACCTCCGTGAAAGCTGTTTAACCTTCTTTCTGACAATCTGTCATGGTTTTCATACAAACTCACGGTCAACTATTAGCCGTCTAATGTAGGTACGGTCCAACATAAGGCTCCTTTCCAGCGTTGCTACAACTTTGTATAATATTTCGCAGCAACAGCATCACCGCACGACAATCCGACATCCCGGTAGATATTTTCCGTCGATATATCGATATTTTTATATCGATAGTGCATAGTCCGATTTTATCGGGTAACCGATAGTTTCTGACGATATTTTTTTTTTTTTTTTTTATTTGTTCGACCGGGATAGGTAATGAAAAATAATAGCACTGATAGTGAACTGGGAAGATATATTGAGAAAATATACAATTGTGGGGAGAGCGATATGAAGTGAACGGGTTCAACAGAAGGACTGATCGGGGAGAAGAGCCCCCCTCAGGCGACGGGTTCTGTACATGCACATTGTCACCGCGCAGGTTGACGATAGTTGGAAGTTTTAACAATAAGATCACTGGTATTACACTGCCCTCTTTCTCATAATATGATCAATCAACTTCCCTTAATGTTGATTGGAATGATGATTGGAATGATTACTGGGTGCGTTGTGAACAATAATAACATAATATGATGTGTCGTGTTGGTATGTAAGATCTCTGGGCTGAGGTACTGTTAATGAGCTAGGTAGCTCATTAGCAGGACCGAACATTACCCAATACCTATTCCAAAATTCTTGAGTCTAATGAAATAATCTTTCTACTAGTTCCATGGACGTTGTAACCTCCACGAGTAAATTTCACTAAATGTGTACATCATGGCGTCGGCCTAAACAGGAAAATGGAAAGAAGAAGAAGGGAAACCTTCTGTGTGTGATTTTGATAAGGGTAAGTGTAGGTGTCTGTGTCGTAATTTATGTTTAATTTGTATGTGTCGTAAATATACTGATGTTTAAATAGGTATGAAAACTATAGTCGAAAACTAATTTCCTAAAAATTGACATTACAGTTGTGCTTAGGTAGGTACCCATTTATGTATATAGTTTTTTATTTTACTTGAAGGTTATTTCAACCGATATTTTAGTAACTATCGATATTTTTGATCGATACTATCGGTTGCAAAAAGTATCGATACTGAGGTATACGATAAATATAGTCATCGATACTATTGAATATCGAAATATCGATGTTTGCTATCCACGGCCACCCCTACATCCAGGACGAACGTCAACAATAAAGACAGCATCCAGCAAGGTGGATACTAGAAGAGATAAGGAGGACGAGGCTGTTTCTGATAAGGTGTTTCTGAATTGTTTATACGTTGATTAGTTTATAAAAGGCGAGTCAATAAACATGTTTTGGGATCAGAAGACTATTTGAGTGTTGTGCCCCGTTAAATATATTATTCAGTTCACATGATACCAAATCTGTCTGGCAAATTAATACACTTCGGCCGTTGCGATACTTTGATATTTACTGATATCGATATTTCGAATTATCCATTCCAGATGTAGTGACGTAGAGACAGTTCGAGGATGTGGAGGTTAAAAGGAAGCTAACAAACCTATATCAGAACGTCAATTGAAATTCTCCCAGTTCAAATTGTCCTAATGTTTTGAAATTTAGGTTGTGGGTACGGACCATGCCAAGAATGGTCCTCTAACGTTTTGTAATCCTAGGTCAACGGGAAAGGGTCCAAAATGAATTTTGAAGTTTTCAAAACATCATATCTCGGAAATTTTGAATTGGATGGTATAGCTTTGGGTTCATATTTGAATAGATCTTGGTCCAGAGAATGTTCCAGGACCACCCGAAGCGTTCTACGCTCGGCGGTTTGTTCACAATGAGCGCTCAATGTACGAGCTGATAAAAATTGGCAACATGAGGGTGAACTAAACAGTCAAACTCTGAACCAATGTTTGTAGTGGGGAGCAGCTGATCCAAACCACACATGGTTTTGTGATATCGAGGTTGTTGTTTTCAGATACCTTTCTTGTCTGCAGACAGAACAAGTTATTTAGAATAAAATATATTCCATTTATTATTTATTCTACCAATATTTAATATTGGTAGATATGTACTTCTCGTATTTATTTTAACCAACGTAGACACAAGTAATGAATGATAAATATTTCATTATTCAATTATATTCATATAATTCATATTTATATTATGAAACTAATAATTTATATTAACTGATGATTGATCATCCCCGAGCTAACTACTAAGGAACTAAAGAACTAAAAGGAAAGTTAAATTTAATTTAAGTTCATGTAATATATAATGTTCATAATATGAACATTATATATTATATGAACATTATATATTATATGATGTATTATATCATATAATTTAAGTGTCTTAAGGTACATATTATGTACCTTAAGACACTTAGATTTAAACCAATGTACGTACCATTATGCCAATAAAATCTCATCAATCAATCAATTAATCAATCAATCAATTCTGGTCTCGAGGATAAGTACTCGACTCATAATCAAAAGAAACAGGACCGAGTCCAGACACCAACGGGAAAAATTTGTTCCCTTGATTCACCCTTTCCCTCAGATCACGTCAGAACACAAGCGACCGGCGGCCCACTACGTCAGAGCCTATGACGTACGAGCGTATGACGTCAGACGGGTGGCAGGAGGCCAACTAGTACGTCAAAGCCTATGCCATAAGAGCGTATGACGTCAGAGGGCTGGCTGGCTCGGTGATCGGGCGGTAGCGAAGGGAGGTGGTGATGACGTCAGAGGGAGGCAGATATCTGAAACCCCCATTTCTTTCTCACTACTTTCGTGATCACCGTGAAATTTCCTAAAGGATCTCTGAGTTTCAGATTTTTGTCCACCCAAATTGGTCAGTCTGCCCATCGACATCTAATAAATCTTTTATTGAGGAAAACACTTCAGTAAATAGCGTTATACAACGGTTGGGATACATAAGCAACATACCTAAAGATTGAGTAAACAAAAAATTTTAGTAGATCCTTTATGTATTGGCATCCATCTGTGTGCGGGTTATCGAAGTACTCTCACTCTCAGTACAGTGTTTCTGTTTCGGGGTTATCAAACTGAGATAAAAAGTCCCCAGCCATGCAGCATGACTATAAGAGCGAAAATGTACAGCTTTCGTACAAGTATGTACGCAACCAGGAGGGACATTTTATAAAAATGTCTTTGCGCCCCCTCCCACACCCACACCACGTACCTCGTACTTAATTTTTTTTTTTTTTTTAATTGTTATTTACATTATTGAGAATGATCACCTGTGTGTAAACAATTATTTCAACAATCACGCTCATACCGCAGCTTGTTGGCCACGCACTCCGCAGTGGTTAACGTAATATGGTTAGGAAAATCGAGAGCTATCCAACGAGTGGTGAACGATGTTTGTACGATGATAACTGGCGAAGTTAAAGTTTCGTAACAACGAATCGGTTGTACGTGAAAATCATTAGAAATTTTTCATAACGCTTTCTTCGTCACACCGTAATGTCACACTTTTTGAGTTATGTGCCATAGTAAAGACATAAAATGTCAAAATCATCAGGTAGGTGACCGAAGTATTTTGTCAAACCCAAGCTCTTCGAGTCCCCTCATAGTGGTGAGCATCGATTCTGTAGACGGATTCGTTCCTGGAGCAACTGTGGTATTCAAATCTGGGACAACATCAGGAGACTATCACGGCCAAACGAACGAAAACAATTTCGAGAAATGGGTCACTGAAAAAGTCATACCCAATATATAACCTGCCAGTGTGTTCGTTATGGTGGTTCGCTTGTTGTACTTTTAGCATTTCGATTTGTCGAGTCAAATGTTGGTCAGGTCGGAGATCCTCTTCCTCTCAAATAAATAGCTCGAATTTCAGGTCAAACTTGTTTTCGCCAAGTTTTTTAACCCTAATAAACTGCTTATCCAAATAAATTTTTCAAGCGGAGAGTTCAAATATAGATGAAGCTCATCAGGGATTGAAGTGTAAAAATTCTTTTCTTTATCTGCCACATTAAGGTATCGGTAAACGACAAATTAACGACATTACATATTATGTACCTATTGGACTATAGGGCGATAACATAACCCCAGTGACCCCATAACCCCATAATCAGGACATTATCAATATTGGACAGATATCAATAGGTACTGAAATTTTGATGATGTTGATACTTTTCGTTTGTTTGTTATTCGATGAAGAGTGTAATGAAATGGCACTTGTTTATCGAAGAATATCGTTGAAAATTCTGCTCGTCTCGAGAGTGTAAGCTGGAGATTGCAATCATTGCGCGCACCTTGATGAGCTTTACTGTCAAGCTGTGCTGATTATCGGCTCCTGCGTATAATCCCGTATTGATTCGCACGACAGACAATAGTGACATGATTATGTTATTATGAGACGAGCCCCCGGAAGCAAATGTCGGTTGACCTGTCGAAAACCACATCCGGCCGATGGCTCCTCAATCTCGGCGCCGTTACGAAACTGGCGATCATCATTTTCGTTCCGTTGTATTATGAAAGGGTTTTCATTTGGGTTCAATCGGAAAAGACCGCGGAGATTCGTTTGTGGTTTCCACTTTTGATGTCACGGTATAATTCAATGACGTAAATATTAAGCTGCATTAGACATTGATGTTAATTATGCTCGTTTGTACTTATCAACCTATCGATTGAAATGAATGTACATTCAATTCCGACGTCCTACAACTCACCCAACATTAAATGAAAATATAAATTTTATATTTTCATCGTAACTGCCTTCTGTAATGCCTCAACTCATAGGCTGTTCTTTGAACTTGCCGTTAAATTCTCTACCACTTCGATCCCAAGACTGTTTTGACAGGACCAGTACATACTTTTGATCCTACAGACGACAGACGCAGAATTTAATGGTCTTTAGTTTGTCACTCGTTATGGGTTTTGCTAAGATGTTGTTCAGGAGTTATTAGCGAAAAACTGAAGAAAGTCCGAGAATTTCGACATTGTAGGGGCACCAAAAGTTGAGCTCAAATTTCGACGTTTTGAATGCACCAAAAGTTCTGGAGGGATACAAACTCAGATTACTCGTATTCAATACTACCTTAAGATTCTAGACGATTTCTAGAAGATTCTAGGACGATTTCCCTCTTTTCCCGGGTCACTTCCTCCCCCAGGCCTAATTTTACTGGACTATTCTGCTGAGTTCACTGTTGAACAGAAATATTATGTTCGTTCGAATAGGTGACCAACCGAGGCTATCGTTGCTCTACGTACGTCAGAACGGGTGCACCCAAGGTGAGTGTACAGTTGGTCCTTGACGTTTTTCACAATCTCAGGATTCTAAGGACCAAACAAAGGGTGGTTCCGGGTCCAGGCGGCACTAATTCATAGGCCGCACGAGTGTTTCATACCTTCCTTCAACACATAACCTTTTAACAACAATGCCCAACGTTATGCAAGGAATTATTTGAAATAATTCGTTGGTATTGACATAATCGACTTACTATTGATTTACGCTACAAGTTGCTTACTCAAGCTGACTATTGAGTTGTAACTTGCAACGAAATTGTCGCTCTATTTCAGTTTTTCACGTATAACTCGAAAATTGCGCATCCTACAAAACAGGTTACACGTTTCTTTTTTAAATAACAATAAATTACGAGTCGAATGGCATTTGAAACATCGAAATCAGTCCGGCCGTTCAGCCACAATCACCCGTCGCCTTTAGGTTGGAAATGACTGATCCGATTGAAAAATTAAAAAGTGTCTGAAGACCAAATTTTTGGCAAATTTAATTAACTAAGTTAATAACAAATTAATGACAAATTTCAAGGATCACCTTCTGGCTGTTTCTGTACTTGTTGAAAAATAACAGTACGAAGAAGGCAGATTAACAAGTGTACCGAAATATGAAACCGGCTCAACACTGAGACCAGATGGCTGTGTCAGCTGAGACGTCAACATGGTCACTATTAAACATTAGACGACTCCCAGACTGTGCTCTCATCAAAGTATGGAATCGTCGAAAAGTTTCGATTTTTTTTTTTTTCAACGGTCTTCTTTGAAGTTTAGCGCATTTAACGGGTTACAATGTCGTAAACCATCCGACCATGAATAACCTGAATGAGAATGCTGTAAAATAGACGGTTTCCTGGCCAATTACGGACGCAGTTGTGGTCATCACGTCCGCTGTAATGTGATATAATTATATTTTTTCTTTGGTAATCGATAGAAGAGACCCCAACAACTCGTTTGATACAAAACACTCAGTAAACGGACTTTTTCTTGACCGAGGTCTTTGGTTTAACACACATTCACTTGAATTTCGAATACATGTAAACCTCAGTTGATTATCTCCAACGATTTATCTGATATTTTGTTACATTTAGAATAATTGAAGTAGGTAGGTACGTATCTTTTGTGCTAATAATGGGTTCTCAAGGCAACAACAGGAGTTTGAGAAATCCATAACGTCATTCTTGTGTAACATTTACCGTCATAATCATTATAAGTAGCAGAAAAAGGAGTATCTGTCGAAGGGGTCACCCTGTAAGACTTTTCCGTATATCATGTAAGTTTATTGTAAAACATTTTCATATAAAATAACCTAAAATAAACTTACACGATATACTGAGAATTGACGCTCGTGCGTGCTTTGGCCCTTCAACTGATGATTATGACGTGCGGGTTAGTATCACAAGTCTTAGGTAATTGACGGTTGTGAGGGTGTTGCCCCTTTCAAATGATTTGCTTTTATAGCTAAATTAGGGGATGCTCGTCAAGAAACGTAAATGTTATGGTCGTACCTTGTGGAAAATTATCGCCCACTTCCCGGCAAGGAGCTGCGACCTACTAATTCATTCGATGATTGATTGACAGGGCATCGGCCCGTGAAATGCAATATAAGCGAAGGCCAAACCAAGCGTTTGGTTTGGAGCGATGAGAAATTCACCTCGATCTTTCATGAATCAGTGAGTGAGACGGGCGTAAGATAATGGATAAAGTTGCGCTTATGAAGGGATGGACAACGTGATGGAGCAGCTAAGTGAAATACGTTGGCGAAAGATGTCCAACTGATCGTCTGATACTGTACCTTTACACTGTAAATAGACATGTCATGTGCACCAATAATCGACACCCACCTGAAACAAATAAATATGCCATTAGATACAACAATAGAGAGAGGTGTAGAAGATTTAAAATTTGTACACACAACTAAGAGATCTCTTAGTTGTGTTTACAAATCTATCAAAATATTTTATGACCACTACCTACTTGAAAACTATAAATTTTATGAGTCATCTACAAAAAAGTATGTAACAAGTGATTTCAAAGTGAATCAATCATATGCTCAGGCGGTTGGAACAAAATATATTTAATATATCTAAGATATATTAAATAATATTTATATTAATATAAAATATATATTATATCTTAAACATAAATTTTAGGTAGGTACTTGTAGTAATAATCCCAGTGTTCTTAACAAAAGTGTTTCTTTAATAGTTGTTTACAAGTGCACTCTCTTGACTAAATTCAGAATCTACTATGCCGGAGTTGAGGAGTGGCCAGAATCAGATACCTATAAAGTCTGTTAGTCCTGAGTAGTGCTGGACTTAATTCCAAAGTTAACGAAATTTTTAGGGATTGTTTGAGAACGGTAGAGGGTATGTTTGCTGCGTTTTCTAGCACGACGACTCTGAGGTGGTGGGTGGTGTGTGGGAGGGGGGGGGGTGCGAAAACTCTGTTAACTTTGGAGTTGAGTCGAGGTAGAATGTACATGGCAGCTGGACTATTATTCATGTTATTTTCATGAAAGATGTGACGTGAAGCACAAAAGTAAGGTCGAATCGGTTGAAAAATTTTCAATTCAGCATTTAATGCTCTCCTTATTCTTTTGAGGAGCGTCAGAAAATCAGGATTTCATTGAAATACCACGAATAAGTGGACGGCGGTGATGTAAATGTGACATCTCTGCTGGCTGCGTGGCGTCTGTATTGGAAGACTCAATTCCTCCTCGGTGCTCTCCGATGAGAAGTGTGAGGTTATCTTAGGTTATCTATGGAAACCTTATCCCCTCCCATGCTAGCAAGGATTAGTAACCGATATGTTTAGTAGTAGGAACTAATAATGGTCTGCTACATCAAAATGAACAGTCTGAACCATTTCATCTGCGGTTAAACCAATTTGACTTGCCAATTGTGCCAATGATGATTCGGGAAATGTATGAAACCGAGTGATTTGAGCGATATCTCTGTTGAGCTCTGACCATTCAGATATAACTGCCAGAAGGATTCTACGTGAATTTTGCTGTTCGTGATAAATTTTGACAAAACCAATTTTATAATTCATGCCAGCATATTGTACAGGTCAAACAAGGTTAAATCATGAACGGACACGAAAAGACACGATCTAGTAAGAATTAAAGGTCCAAAAAAATATCATTACACGCTGACCAACATGCTCCAGACATTACGAGTCAACCGTATAGGTAGGTAATGATAGGTAGGTAATGATACACATGGGATAGAAAATTAATTTGTTTAATTAAGATCACAATATTATCAAAAGATGTACCTGAAAATATTCAAAAATCTCGGACAGTTTCATGAGGAAAAGACAGGATTCTGAACTGCAGGGGTTTTTTTTAAACGATTTTTGGTTTTTAATTCTATATTTTGATTTTATTGATTTCTTTGATTTTATACTTCTATATTCAGACGTAAGACATGGACCGATGTTAGGAGCAGGTTAGGTAACACGGTAAGAGAACTTTAGATAACAGTCTGGTAACATGCTGAACATTATGATAAAGCTAATTTGAAGGGATCTCTATTGTCTCTAATTTGGAGCTTCTAACTATTGGTACATGCCAGTCAGGTCACATGCTGCTTACATAATAAAAATAAATAAAATAATAAAATAAAATAATTGATAATTAATAATAATAATAATAAAGTAAGGTCTTATGATGAGAAAAAACTTGAAAATACCGAAAAATCGTTGAACCGCAAGGAACGACAAAATATCGGGTCGGTTGACAAAATATCGAGTTTTGGAACCGGATCCACTAGAAATTCTACCGAAATTCTTCCGATTTTCAGTTTTTAACCGGCTAAGACTCGTGAAAACGCGTCTCAAATGACGCCATATGAATTCAACGATACCCCTACTTCGATTTACATTCATAAACACGGATTCAAGGGCTTTTGGGAGTCAGCGAACACAAAAAAAATTCTAGAGAATCCATTACCTCGTACCAAGTACCACGTGTGTATGAATAAATGCTCTTCAATAAAACAGCAATATCCAGGAATATCTCAGTATTTGGACAGCCCATTCGGTTTTTAGGTCGTCATGAAACAGCTCATTCAAATGGCACCGCTGACCGCACAATTCTCTTCGATAACCGCGATGTTTATTCATAGTCACGACGCCTCCAGCAACGCACGAGTAACCTCGTATGACCTCCATCAATTCTTTTTGATTTTTCTATTTTTTTTTTTTTTTCTCCCACCTGTTGAGATGATTCTCGTCCCTGACCGATTCAAGATCATCCTCCGATGGAATTTCAATCTTACACCGTCTTACGTTACAATCGGTGACTCGTGATTCGGCCATAGATCCGCCCTTGGCACTAATCGTGAACTCATGAGGCGGAAGCTGAAGGTTTACACGCGTGAATTGATTAGGTATGTGAAATTCGCCAGGCGTCTATAGACAAACAAACAATTTGTTCGTCCTTTTCAAGTCGAATCTTGGTCTTGTTGAACTTCCTTTTCACCCCAAATGAGTTTTGTCAGGTTACTTTTTTCGACGTTTTCGTGGTGAATCGAAGGTCGATGTCAATCTAAATTATCTAAACTATCTCGATTCGATTCGAAATCAAATTTTGTCGAGTTTTTTCGTGACGTTTGCGAGGTGATTCGAGGTCTTCTCTACAGTCCTTCCATCCTGAACAACTGCCTCAATTCGATTCAAAATCACCTTTTTTAAAGTTTTTCAACGTTTTCGAGGTGAAGTGAGGTCTTCTCTAAACGACTTCAAATGAAACCATCCGGAGCTTTAAAAATAGTCCTCAACATGAGCGTTATTCAAAAAGTGGAACTACAAACCGATTTTCTTACTGGAAAATATCGACATCAACGGGAAGAATGTAATTTCTAATATTTGGTGACAGGTACTTGCGGAAGTGGGTAAAAGAAAAATCTCAGAATTATATAAACGGAAATTAATTCAAAATATTTTATCATCTATAAATAGTTTATGATTATATAGTTTATGATCTTGGAGACCACCTGTCATACGCATGTCCAAAACATGTCAGGCCCTCCAAAGACTTCATAGAGGTGTCGCCAAGGAATATAATATATTCCTTATATTATAATGTACCATATCTCGCGAACAGATAAGTATGTATATTTTTATTTCGCTATAAGATAAGATGAGAAGATCTGTGAAAACCGATGTGAGGTGAAAGTGAACTGTGCCCTGACACTTTAAGGTTCATCCTCTACTTGTATTCGAAACGCGGCCTTCACCGTTACAACATTTGCTATAATATGGACTTAATTTACAAATTCGCCCTTGATAACGATTTATTGATTGTTACTTTATAGCTACAGCTAATCCTATTCCCCTTTCGTTATTATCATGGGAATGTCCTATTAGCCGTTCGCTCTTCCCGTATTCCGCCCTTCCCTCATTTCTTATTCCCTCGGAGATGCTTCTTTTCATTTGATTCCTTTTAAAATTCGATCTCGAAAAACCCCATTCTCCAGATAGGAAGGTTTTACGGCGCGGTTCTGCTTTTTTTATTTTTTTATTTTTGTTTTATTACTGAGCTCAATTATCGCGCCGCTAAACGTTCGGGGATCGGGTTTATCTAATCTGAATCCTCACGCGCAGACGGCGAGGTGTGAATATCAATGAATGAGGGAACCGGAAGGTGGCTCGCGATAATAGTCTCAATCTCAGTTTAATGGTAAAAACTGTACAAAAAAAAGTTAACATGAACGCAAGAGGTAAAACGGCAGCTGACGCATTGCATTTTAAACCCTAATCAACTTAAAGTGCCTCTCAAGGCACCACAATGTTTTGAATTTATTGAGAAGTTCTACGGAATTTTTATTGCTATGTTGGGGTCCATTGGATCCGTTAGCTCTTCCCGAACACGTTGGCAGCATTGGAGCTTGTTGATTCGTTATCAAACATGTGCTAATAGTTATTATTCACCAGTCATGAGTCCACTTAACGGTAAGGTAAGTTACTTACTCATAAATTGTAATGATATTATTTTTCAATTAATATCATTCCAGTACATCTTGTAATGGTCCTTCACTGTTATTCGAGACCAAAAAACTCTGCAAATTCTTGACACAACGGTTTATTATCTTCTTCGTACAGATCACCCTTCTGTATAGATCACCAAATGATACTTTAATTATTATTATGAATTATCATTAATCACTTACATATTAATAATTATAATCAAGTACTGTAAATTATTATTAATTGTTGTTGTTGATTACTAATTATGGTTAGTTATTATTAAGTAATGTATTATTAATTATTATATTAACAATTATTAAACTCGATATCTGGAAACCTGTTCGAGTCAGCTGGGCCAGTGTGAATATTGCCCGAATTGAAGGGGTTTTTCTTTCAAATAACTCCACTAGTAACATGAGCCTACCACTTGTACACTCTCGCCCCCCTCCCACCACCCGCTCTGCCAGCCCATTAATCACCCACAATTTCAATTTATGTGGTGGAAGTCAGCTGATGAAAGACGGACGATAAATGTTGTGATGCATTAATACTCCCGCCTCCTCTTCCCCACGGTCACCGCCCACTGCCTGCTCCTCCACCGCCGCGGCGCGCCGTCCATCCCCACCGACCACCCACACTTTCCTCTTTAACACCGACACCATTAATCACCCACAATTTCAATTTATGTGGTGGAAGTCAGCTGATGAATGACGGACGATAAAAGTGGTGATGCATTAATACTCCCCCCCCCCTGTCCACCGTCTGCTCCTCCACCGCCGCACAGTGGGCAAAACCGCTAATCTAGCGGAACAAAACCTCAAAATACAATGTCCTTAAAAATACGAAACTCCTATAGAAAATCAAAGTATAGGTGTAGGTATACAGGATGATTCATGACATCGGAACGAAATAATCGATCATAACATCAAATGATTAATCGTAAGCTTATTAATCGGTATTGAATAATCGATGTTCGATTAATCGAAAGAAAATATGGATTTTATTAAGTGCCACTTATTTCAAACGCATAACTATTAGCTTTAGGGTGGGTTTCTTCGTCTACACATGACGACCTATTGTTAAATTACAAGGCTAATGAAGATAAGGAATGCCAAAACGAATAAAATTGCATAAAATAGTTTTTTTATTATAAATGGAGGTAACCATAAATTGAACCGATCGAAGGGCTGGTTGGGGACGGTTGGCCATAAAAAATTCTAAAAATTAAACACTTCTAAAATGTGAACTAAAAACTAAACCGTTCCATTTGAATTTTTCCCTACCACCGGGGGGGGGGGGGGGGACCTGGGTTTCAAAAAACATTAATTTTGGTTTATTATCTTCGATAATGAACCATTGGAATCGCCCAAAGAAAAAATTTTTTTAACCCCCCCTCAAAATTTTTTGGTTTACGTTTCAAGATACGTAGATTCAGAAAATCGAATAAAAAAAAATCCGTCCGTCCGCCGTACGCCGTACGCCGTCCGCGCCACTTTGCCCAGTTAGCGTTGAGTTAAAATTACGAAATTTTTTTTATGGGTTTCGACCAACCCCACAATGGTCCTCGAAACTTTTCATAACCCTAGGTCAAGGGGAAGGGGTTCAAAACGAATTTTGAAAATTTGAAAATCTCATATCTCGAAAAATTCATATAGAACGGTATGTTTTTTATTTCATATTTAGATAGAGTTTGTTCCATAGAATTTTTTAAGACCATCCGCAGCTCTGTACGACCAGCCGTTCGTTCACAATGACGGCTCAAAGATTGTGCCTCACTACAGGATCGTGAATCAAACTGTTGAAATACAGGTCCATTTTCATACTAACAAGCTCTTTGGAACATCATATGGCTTAAGTTATGTCGAGTTTGTTGTTCTGAGGTGCGTTTCGTGCTACGGAAATGAAGGTAATTTCGAATGTTTGTTGGTAGGTACTTCTTTTATAGAAAAATTATTACCGACGTAGTATTAAAAACCCCAGAATTATGTCGTATTAATTAATCATAATTAATAATAATAATTATTAATAATAAATACAAATTATTAATACCTAACAATGAATTATAATAATTTTCACTAGGTACTTGATACAATTGTTAATAATTAGTGATAATTGATAATTATAATTAATCGAACATTTAGGATCTAGACATTTAGACCTAGTGATCTAGACAGAAGGGTGATCTGTACAAAGAAGATAATGAACCGTTGTGTCAAGAATTTGCAGAGTTTTTCAAATCACATCGTCAACAACTTTCATTGAATCAAATTTTGAAACGGTAGATTATAATCGTCAATAATCCCCCCCCCCCCCCCTCACAACCTCAGGAGTAGTGAGTGCTAGGCGGTACCCCGGGGTTGAAGACAAATGGTCGTAGTTTGAAGCATTCTAATATTCTTAAAAAATGTGTCGCTTCCTCTCCGCTATCAGCAGATGCAGCATAATATGCAGATGCAGCATAATATTCATATATTATATGAATTTACTACATTCCGCGATATTTCTTTTATGTACTTAGGTATAAAAATAAGTCATGAAAATGTGCATCGCACCAACCAACAAACTTAATTCGTTTTCAAATAGAAATGTTTTTCAGGGTATTTGAAAACCTTCCATCTTTTACTCGTTTTCTCCTCTTTATTCTTCCATATTTTTCCGAAATGAACCGAGAAGAAGCCTTTCGCTCGTAACTGGTACGACTCTTGATATTTTCCGTTAAAACACAAAAATATTACCGGGTTTAGAACCAAAAGGAAATTAGCCTCCTCTTTTCAATTCCACGGTTTTTTTTGTCCCCCCTCGTCGAAAAGAAGGTTTTAAATGAAATTGAAGGATGAATACAAAAAGAAGGAAGTAAAAGATATTTTCATCCTTCCAAGCATCTCGTAAGCTCTTCAGAGCCCGAGTGAGACGATAATGAGCTGTTACGCCAATTGGACGGCTTAGAAACAACGAGGTCTGAATCAACGTCTCGTTATTCGAAAATACCATTTCACGGAGCACCGTCGAATTATTTGGACGCCGCATTATTCTCCCCGTCACAGCGAGCGAGAACGTTTTACGTTTTCACTTGAAACGAAAAGAATTTCGTAATGTTCGTACTTAAAATTGTTGTTTTCAAATGAACGAAAAACAGGAGGATTGATAATTAAGTTATGAATTTGAGATGCTCAAACAGGGATGCTTCAGGGTAAGTAAACACATAAGGGACATTCACCATTACATCGGGAGCTCGAGGAAAAATCGGTTTATCGTTGATTTCTGAACGGCGTATGCGGTTTTCAATGGCAATCCGGAGGTCGTCACATCGGGACGTGCCTCCTCCAACCACATATGAAGCGTCGGAGGCCTTTAGCGAGAGGAAAAAAGCCGGGGGCTATAAACCGTTAATGTTAACATTTTCTCTCTTGTGTTTCATCTTTTTCTCCCTCCGGGGTTTTTCATTTGGTTTCCTCCAACTGCAGGTTTGGTGCATTGCGGGCCTACCGGAGCTGAGGCAACACACTCACCTGTTTCCCTCTCGCTTTGAGATTTTCCTACTGAATTGTTGTATTTCGCAAGTCCAAATTCAAGATTATGAAGAGTAGGTACGAAATGTACGATTCGGAAGAACTTCGTCAGTTCGTTGTAAGCTTGCTTACACATTATGTATCCACTAATTACAGATTATGTTAGGCACTTGACAACAAGTTTTCAATTCCTCTTACTGATTGCTAATTCAAAAAGCTTTGTGTTTCTTAAGAAGAACCGAGAAGAAAACGTGGATTTTCAAGCCAATTGTCACACTCGGGAACAGCTAATTCAAACAACTTCACATTCTACGGGAAGAAGGCAATTTTGAATATTTGTTGGTACTTCTTGATCTAAATGATAAGCGATCTAGTTAGGTACAGGTAATTGTAAACATCAACCAGGATTTAGTTGAAAAATGAGTTAGACCGTCCCTGAACTAGTTACTTACTATCCCCTACTCATAGTAACGAACCTTTGAGGAAGGTTTTTGCAGTTAGTTTTATTTTCAACATCCCATCAAGTACTAAAAAATTGAATCTTCATGGTGGTGCGATCTTGTGATTACACTGTTAAAACACGTCATTAAAAAATCCGTACGTGACTGGATGATTCCAACTCGGTAGTCATCCTGCATAATGGGATGTATCTCCCAAGGAACGCACGGGTGATCCGCTAAATTTCTTCTTGCATGTCTATAAAACAGCCAAAAAGTCCGACATAACTCCGAGCCGACGAGGCCTCTCTGGAGCAACGGACGGGTGATCCTAATAGTAAACGTCTCTTACATCCCCCATGAACCTTCCTGCCCTCATTTCTTACAACTGACCTTCCCGTTGTTCGCCTAAGCAATTTCTTCCTTCAGAAAAAACCACCGCCGCGGCCACGCTCCATGCAAATAAGGCCTCAACTTACGAAACAAATGTTTTTTTCCCACACGGCTGACCTACAATTTTTCTTGGAGTTCCTCAAAGCTTTTTCACTCCTTCGTCTTAGCAGTTTAACCATTTATAGCGGTTAGCTTCGATAACAGCGAAAATACAACACTAAAGCTGAAAAACATCGAAGATCGTGCCCCTGTCTGTATTCGCGGGGATACTAATCCTGGGTGTGATATACGATCGAGTAGCTGTTGATGGCTTCTTCTAGCGATTTTTAGAGATTACGAATACGATGAGGGGTTGTCGATCGATCATCAGCTGTCAGATAAACGAACGATAATGTAAGCGGAATTTCCTACCGCAGTACATTTTTTCAATCTATCGCCTCAGAGGAATGATTTACTTGTGGGCTACAAGGAAAACTGAACGTAAAAGTCCACTACAAATACAATGACATTGGACTACAAATACAGAGGAAATTGTTGCATTACTTCTTATCGTTAATACAACAACAATAATACTGAAATTACCTGCGTGGCTTTCCGATTCCAATATTACTATAGCATCCGGCGAGCATTCGGTGCGAATGAGCCGTCGATAAGAACAATAAGGTGCGAACCGGCCAAACTGGAGAAGAGTGCCGAAAATGTCGGTTTGAGTGGGACAAATGAAATAATATTTATTCAGGATCGGAGGAAACAGAAAAAGCTCTTCATTTAGGGTTAGATGATCCAAACCATAAAAACATTCACAAATTTGCGTAATGGCGGATTTGTTATAGTTTTTCAATTAGTTTGTTCCATTTCGTTGCTTAATGGACTTGAAATACGCGGGGGATACTGACCGTAAAAACGCCGCATTCCGAACAAGTCTACGAATGTTTTCTTGTGGAAATCGTTGCCACTCCTCCCTTAGCGCTCCTTCAAGCTCCTCCAAAGTTATTGGCTGATTAGGACGACCTCGAATGGCCTTCCCTAGCTGCTGGCCAGTCCAAAACGTGGATATTGTGCTGATACGTTTTGCAAATGTTTGTTTTCAAGTTTTTCCACGTTTGCCATTCCTGTTTTGGCCCTTTTTCATGGTTTTCTCAGTTCCACATTCACCCTACACTTTGGAAAATTGCTTTCACCTAGGAAATGTGTTTCTTAGAACATAAATAAGAGAAAAAAAATCAAACCAGCCAAAAACAAGACAATTTAAAAACCGTCATCAGTTCATTTAGTGATCCCTTAATTCTTTTGAGGTGTCTATAGACACCTATATATAATATAGATATTATATTGGACTGCTACGAAGGAAAGGAAACGTGTATTGAACTGTTTGCTGACACTGAAAAGGCATTTGATAAGGTCTGGCACCCTGCACTGTTCCATAAACTAACTACCGCGTTCTGTTGTCGTATTTGACCAACCGGACTTTCACGGTAAAGTTTAAAGAAGCCGTGTCTCGAGTGCGGGCATTCCGCAGGGGAGCGTTCTCGATCCGCTATTCTACCTTGTATACGCTGGCGACATTACCACTTCCCCTGCAATTACCTTCGCTCAATTTGCGGACGACACGGCCTTTCTATGCATCTCGCCAAGAGGTGGAAGTGCATGATTGGAGCTTGAGGAGCTTGTTTTCGACTTGAACGAGTGGGCTGTCTGATGGGAAATGAACGTCCTGCTCCGTAATCTTCACCTAGCTCCATATATGGATACATCCATTGAGCATCGGAGATTCACATGTTTCCTTTACAACTGAAGTGCGTAACCTTCGAAAAAAGACTAACATTTGTCGCCCACATTACATCCGTTCTAATAAAATGTCTACATCGCCTAAGAACTAATGGTAAATCCCTCACCACTGCCAATTGACACAAAGCGACTGACTTATGTAATGCTGGTAATACTAATTTGGGAGTATGTCAGTCAAGTGTGGGGAGGTGCATCCGATTCAAAAATCAAACGGGTCCCAACCTTCCAAAACCGTGTATTGAGACTCATTAAGGATAATATCATATTATGGCATGGTATGTGAGTAACAGCACCCTGCATAGGAACGTTGGAATCTGCCCAGACATTATACAACAGAACCACCGTCTCCACAACCACCTAAATCCCCTAACAGCTAACATAAATAAAACTATCCTTCCTGGTCGCCCGCATCGCAGATTGAAACGTGAACGCCACACCGACCTTCTGTCCATAGCCCAAGACCAGCAAACCAGTGTTGAACAAACAAGCAGCTAATCATCAAACTTTTGTCTTTTTTTCGTAACAACTATAAAATTAATTTTACAGTGTATTTAAAAAATTACCTAATTATTATCAATGGGAGAAAATCACTGCACTTGGGCTCTCTTCCATGTTTTATGTGTTACTAATAAAAAATGTAGTGCATTTGTGCAATAAAGTTTGTTATGAAGAAAAAAAAGATTAAAAAAACGGACCAGTTGATTAGTGTTAGTTTCAAGTTTCAACAAAAATAATAGCCCACTTCGTGTTTCAACGTCCTCGGTTTATATTTTCACTGTTTTATTGTCCATTGTCGTGTGTTACAGTTCATAAGTTACAATGTAAAAAGGGGAATTTTTACGATTGCCAAGTGTCAGGAATGTTTTCAGGAAGCAAAGTTTAGCGGAAACACGTTCAATGTATTTAAATACCAAGTATTCGATGAAACGCAATATTGGAGCCCCACGACGTACAGAGGGACGGAACATGAATCTAGCCGTTCACCTGTTACTTGTGATCTCAGAGAGAGCAGAACAGATAATTATAAGTGGAGAACTTTGAGCCTTATAAGTAAACAATGTAAATATGTCAAACCAACACAGCCTATGAATGTCTCGTCTCAGTCGTTTATTAAAACGATACTTGAAAACAACTTCTAGCACTCCGTGAAAGTGGTTTTAACAAAATATTCGTTATGGAGATCAGAGAAGGAGATATGTAGACCGTTTTCATGAAAGATAAAAAAAAACCTGATCACGGCCCTGCGATCGTTCCAAAGACGTGCAAGAGTTGCGCTACAAGGAGATGAAAAAATTACAGAACAGAAACTAACCAGGACATCATGAATCGCTTGCTGGTGACATCTGACCCTCTCATCAATAGCCTTCGCCCCATGCAGGATGAAGCTGTTCAACTACCAAAATCTGCTCGCCACCTCGTTATGGACTACCCTGACTCTGATGATGAAAATGAACGAAGATAATGATGAATTGAGTGGATTCAGTGGTTTATCTGCTTGTACATAAATGAACTACCTTTATAAATAAAGCTAGGCACCGAAAACCGTACGTTTCTATTCGAGGTAAACCCTGACTTCTCAAAACCTTCTCTTAAACCTTCTTAAAACCCTCACTTCTTAAAACCTTCTCAAAACAGGTTTTGTTCTGAGCAATATTATAGGTATCCTCGTTTCATGGGTGCGTCTTGGAAAAGCTTCATTTTGACAAGTTAAAAACCATTTACTAGGCTTACGAATGACCTCTAATGCCCATACGGATTATAAATTCAACTGTAATTTCTTTTCCACAATTTTGAACTGCTAGATTCACGTTTCGTCCCACTGTGCGACGGTTCTGCCGATCTATTGTTCTGGCGTCAAGATGGTGGTTCTCAAGCAGCGCTTCCGTGTGGGCACAATCGAATGCTCGATGTTCGCTACATGTGCCGTCATTTATTTTCTTTTGGCCGATTCAATTTCGAGTCAAGCTGTCTCGCGTTCGTCATGTCGAGCTCTGAGTTTCGTTATCACGACTCGACTCCTCGTCTGCCGCCTCGAGCGGTTGGCAGGACGTTCGTATGATTACTCACGATGATTCGGATGACGCGGCGAAATCGCCTGAACACCTTCCGAGATTGAGATCTCAGTTGTACCAAGTTTCCAACCTCGTCACATCAGTCCTGATCTGCCTGTCGGAGCAGTTGTAACTCGTGACTTTTCCTGTAGTATAACAACGCGTTTCGACCATTAGCGTTGTGTCGCTTCGTACGGAACAGACCAGGGAGAGCCTCAACAAAATATAAACAGATCAGTCCTGCAGCCTCCGAGATACAACATGTTGACAAGAAACACAAATCGATTGAAGATAAGAGGTCAATTACTAGAAAACATCCATCCTTCGCCAAATACGCGACCCTTAGAAATTCGACTTTATCTCCACACCATGTAATTCATCACGTCACCTGAAATGACATTATACGAGTGATAAACTAGTCAGTTCTTATTGTATAGAATTAATGGGTTTAACTGGGAATTTTCTACGTCAGCAATAATGCATACCAAGAACTAGGTAGGTCGGTACCTACCAACAAATATTCAAGTCGCAAGAACCACGAGTTCTATCTTGGCCGATTCCAATTGTTTAATGCTGGGATTATAATAACTTATAATCCAACTCCTGTTTATAACACAGCCACACAACAACACATCTTTTTTTTTCCACCAACAAAACCTACTAACTCTTTAGTTTTTTGGGTAGCTGAATCCGAATTTTGGGGTCCCTTGACCTTCATCAGGTCTAGTTCAAGGTAAGTTCAACGTCAAATGCCCTATTTTAAGCAAAACTGCCTGAAATGACCTTGAAAGTGACCTGATTAAAGGGATGGTAGGTTTTGTTGGTGGAAAAACAACATTTTTTTGTGCGGCTGTGTAATTGGGTGCAGAGAAGTAGGAAATATTTGAGTAGGTGATTCTGGTTCTACCGCACCCATACTTTAAAATAATATTTTAAAGTATGGGTGCGGTAGAACCAGAATCATACTTCAAAAAAATCTATATTATAGATTTTTTGAAGTATGGATACTTTTTGAAGAAATTTATGGGGATACTGTTTTTTACCAGTATTTGACCCAATAATTTTTAGTCATAAGTTACAATGACAAACAAACAGCGAATGTCATAAATGAAAACTGCCCAAGAAGTGAACTACGAGTTTAGGACCACATCAGTAGGTACCTAACTGGGAAATGTCCTCCATGACTACGCGCCACAACAACAAAACAAAAAAGAAGAAGAAGAACCACCACCACCGAACCAGCAGCAAGTTGATAGGGTAGCCCCAATATAACCTCGTTGTTCAATGTGAATGGGTTTTGTGTTATAATTATTAATGTTGTACCTAAGTACTTAGGTTAAAGGTTCGTGACCACTGGTATTCTAAGGAGTGATGTTGGGAGTATCGAGGGTTGGTCCAAATAAAACAATAAGGTACCTAAGTACCTTATTAGCGAATTTTCGAAGAAAATGTAGCTATTGTTCTCGATCCAAAATTAGGGGAGTTACGTTAAATAAATTCCAAAAATGAAACGGTCTGTCAAGTGACACCTCATTTTAAAGGTTTTTACACGCTGAATAAGATGGTTAAGTTAGAATTGCTATATCGTGGAGCAGTTTGAAGATGTTGAAACATGGTTGATACTTGAGATGTTCTTCATGGACATCATTTTCTTTACTGGAGACATTTTACATAAACCCCGTTATTTCTTCGAAAATTTGCTCTTACAGCCATGCTGCATGACTTGGTTTTTTTCTTTCCCCTCGCTTGGAAAATGTTGGAAAAGTATCGTTTATAAAATTTATAATTTCTCCATAAGTGTCGCCGTGGTGTAAGAAGTACGTCTGTTCCATGTTTTAGTTTTCAAATCCGCCCCCACTAGGGATGTACGATACTTTATAAAGGTATCGATATTTCTAGAACTTATCAAAAAGTATTAGGTTGATACTCGAAAAATGATATTTAATATCGATATTTTTCGAGTATCAACCTAATACTTTTTGATAAGTTCTAGAAATATCGATACCTTTATAAAGTATCGTACATCCCTAGTGGGGGCGGATTTGAAAACTAAAACATGGAACAGACGTACTTCTTACACCACGGCGACACTTATGGAGAAATAATGTTCGATTATCGTTAATTACAATCCCACTAATAGTTGATGGGGCTGGTATTATTGGGTAGAGGCTGTCAGGTTGTATTATAATAGTCTCCTAACGTATCGCCTCGGCGGAATAATACATCATTTCCCATTGTTCGGTGCCGGTTGCTTCGACCCACTGGGCCCCCGCGGTGCCGAATAACCTTCGCCAAACACCTTCGAGTCACGTGACCCTCGAGAGATTCCACTGTATCTCTCCACCGTGCAATGCATCACGCCATCGAGAAGGCACTGCCGACCGATGCATCAACATTGTCAAGATATGGATTTAATAGATCGAATACTTTGAAATTCAATTCTACTTCATTAGGTAATTCATTTATATAATGCAGGGATCCAAAACTACCCTCCAGCAAGTCCTTATTTTCGGAGGCACAGAACAACAACTGGTTGTTACTCACTAGATTAACCTCGCGGGAATCAACTCGACGCAAATATAAATCACTTAAATTCAGACGTCTATTGAGTATTTTTCGAGCGTCTCAAGACCCAAGACGGTATGATTGATACGGAACAGGAGCGTTTCTCTCGTTCTCCAAACCAAGTGTTTTCCTGAGGTTCACGAGGCAATCAGAACCCCATCGAGTTCAGACGTGGAAAAAAGAAAACGATTCGAAACTGGATTCAACCCTTCATAAGGCTTTGGAAACGCCTTTCTTTCTCCAACCGCCAGAACGATAAATCTCGATCCAGAAACCGATCAACTCGCCAAATGACTTCCCCCAGATAATTTTTCCCGTTTTTCTCTTCTCGGTCAAACTTGAAAAAAAAAAAAAAAAAAAAAAAAACAAGTGTGGAGAAAGTTGGGTTTAGTGAGGTTTTGTCGATTTGAAATCGTCGGTTTTGAGGTGTAACGAGCCTGGAATTTTTACGTTCATAAGGGCACAATGTCATATCCTTGTTTTGTAAAATTGATTCTGAACCATGAGAAAATAAAGTTATTAAGAGACATCATCTTTTCCACCAAAAGCAAGTTTCTTATTCTGAGATACTTTCCGTGTGCAGAATGAAGGTAATTTCGAATATTTGTTGGCAGGTGCTTCCTGTTATAAGAAAAATGCCAGAATTATATTAAGGGCGATAAACCATTGAGCTGCACAGAAGATAATAAACCATTGATGAAGAATTTGCAGTGGTTTTCTTCCATGCATTCTGGGTAATATTTTTGATGTCTTCACGGGTGACACCTTTTTTGAAAATCTTGACTTCCATGGCTTATAAAATGGAGTTTCATTGCTTTATGTAGATGAATTACTGTTGTCGCTTAGACACTGAAACCAAAAAATCTGGCTGATTGTTTATCCCAGGGGTTGAAACAGTTGTAAAGAACGAAAACGGTGTAAATTGAACGGTATGTATTTTCAATTAACTTGGATGAAAACGGATAATTAATGACACATGTGCTTCGCACTGAACAATTATAAGGTTAATAATATAAAACAGAAGGTAGCAATTGGGGTATAGTGGTACAGGCTGCCAACGCAACAGCACAAAAGTCACAAGATCAGGGAAAGCGAAGCATCAGTGCCACCTACGTGGATAATAGTAACAGGTTATATTGAGCGTATGGATTCATAAGGAACTGATGTAGCGGGGAAACTAGTAGGTACCTACCACGGTCCGAACATACTCGGTCCGTACATAAACGGTCCGAACATACTCCCCCCACGAATAGGGCACTATTCATCTTTCGGTAACGGGCATAATTTGACCAGGGGGCGCAATTTTTCGCCAGAGGCGGACCGGACGCGTGCAACTCTAGCCACTCCATCCTTTCCCACAATCAGTTCCGAGATCACACCCATTGGCCAGGCTAAGGGGGGAGTGTCATCCTCTTTAATGAGAACCACATCTCCAACAGTAGCAGGACGATCAGGGGAGTTCCATTTAGAACGGGTTTGGAGCTCAAGGAGGTACTCTGAGTGCCATTTTTTCCAAAATGATCGGATAAGAGCAGACACAAACCTCCACTTAGGGACAAGGCGTGAACTAACCTCGAAGCAATTACTTTCAGGCAGAGCAGTTAACGGGCGATGAACAAGGAAGTGAGCAGGGGTTAAAACAAGCACATCATCAGGGGAAGAAGTTTGGTGAACTAACGGGCGGCTATTCAATATGGCCTCAACTCTAACGGTGATAGTGCTGAACGTCTGGAGCGTGGGGGTGTGATCTCTCAGGTTAACTTTGAGCAGACGCTTGGCTGACTTGACAGCGGCCTCCCACAGACCTCCAAAATGCGGAGCTCGGGGGGGGATGAACTTCCATTCCACCCCGCGATTTGCCAACCTCTCAGCAATCACATGATCTCGATCAGGGGAACGGATTGACTTGAACAAATTGGCAGCACCAAGAAAGTTTCGGCCATTGTCAGACCAAATTACCGAAGGAACCCCTCTTCTACCCATAAATCTCTCCAAAGATTGCAGGAACCCATCAGTGGTGAGATCCATTACAACCTCCAAATGAACAGCCTTGGTAACAAAGCAAATGAACACAGCAAGGAAGACCTCAACAGCTCTGGCGCCACGCAAACCAGCAACTGAAACAACAAATGGGCCACAGAAATCAACTCCTACTTGTTCAAATGCGAATGAACGGTTAACCCTGGCTTCAGGTAACTGCCCCATTTCAGGTTGGAACGGTTTTGGTTTGATAGTGAAACATCGGGTACATGCTGATAAAATACGAGCAACAGCGTTTTTACCATCAATCAACCAATAACGAGTGCGCAGGTAGGCCAAAGTGGCCCGAGGTCCTACATGCAGACAGACAGCATGTGCATGACGCACGAGCAGGGGGGCTAGGTAATCAGATGGTTTTAGTAGAGCAGGGTGAGTGGTCTCATAATTACTGTTAATATTGGCCAGACGACCACCCACTCGGAGAATGCCATGTTTGTCCTTAAAGACCGCTAACTGCTTCATCAGTTTGGTAGGACGAAGATTTTTTGCAATGGCATCATGCACATCCAGTAAACTTCTCCATTGTGAAGCACGAACAAGGACTTGGTCAGCCAGACTTAGTTCAGTCGAACTTAGTGGTGAACGGGTATGAGCAGATGTTGGAACAGAAGTACGTAAGCGTGATCTACAGTTATTCACAAATCGAAGCATCCATGCCGTGACACGGCGGAGAACAGAGTAATTGCTGAATTGAGATTCCCAAGGAGGATCCAGAGCAACAGTGGAAACAGGTAATGATGAGGCCCTGATCTCATCCATCACATCAGTAAGTTCCAGAACGGGGCGTATCCGCTTAATAGGCCACAATGAACGATCATAAGAGAGCCAAGCGGGACCGTTCCACCATAAGGAGCATTGAACAAGTTGATCAGGACGCGCTCCACGTGAAGCAACATCAGCAGCATTGTCTGCAGAGCAAATGTGAAACCAGTGCTCCTTGGGAAGGTGTGTAAGAGTTTTTGCAACTCTATTGCCAACAAACACCTTCCAGACAGGGGGTGGATCAGCTGTGATCCAGGACAAAGCAACGGTGCTGTCTGAGCAAGCAACTATGTGAGCGGGGGTTATGTGCGGATACTCTGAACGGATTCGAGTCACAGTTTTTCCCAGTAGCTCTGCAGCTAGTAACTCCAAACGGGGAATCGATTCAGGCTTCATGGGCGCTATTTTAGCACGAGCGATGATCAACCGGGTAGAATGAAAGTGCTGTTGTTGAGCTACATGGTATACGACAGCTGCGTAAGCCTTTTCAGACGCGTCGGCAAAGCCAACTAACCACTGAATGGGGGAATCAGTACAAACATGACGTGGAATGTTGACAGTCTGCAACTGATCAAGAGTATTGGATAACTTTGACCAATCCAAAACAATTGAACTGGGAAGAGGATCATCCCAATCATATTTTGAGCGGCAAATTTCACGTTGCAGAAAACGGGCTTTAACAGAAACGGGCATGATCCACCCAACAGGGTCGTAAATTCGACCAACTTGACTCGCTAACTCACGCTTGGTTTGAACAACAGGGGATGTTGGAACCTTGAAGAAAAACGAATCGGTGAGCGGGCTCCAAGTAATACCCAGCATTTTGAGCGGAGTCTCACCCTCTGAGAGCAGGTCAATAGTGGACGAACGCGCCAACTGATGATTGGGGGGAATTCCCTCCAACAACTGATCGGAATTAGACGCCCACTTATGGAGCTCTAATCCAGCAGTACTCAGAAGAGAGGTTAGATCGGTACGAGCGGACAAAGCTTCAGCAATAGAGCTCCCCCCACCATGCACATCATCCACATATGTATGGTTGAGCAGTAGGTTCGAAGCAACTGGGTGAGAATGGGCGCCCTCTTCAGCCAGGTGTTTAATAACCCTATTGGCTAGAAACGGGGCGGATGCAGTACCATAGGTAACAGTCTTCAGAACAAAATCTTCAACAGGGAGAGCAGGGGAATTGCGCCAAACTATGCGTATCATATCCTGATCAGATTCTGGATGACTGATCTGTCTAAACATCTGTCGGATGTCAGATATGAATACATATCGAAATGAACGGAAACGGATAATCATACATGATATATCGGATTGTAGTTTTGGACCTACCATTAATATCTCATTGAGAGATCGACCGTTGGTAGTGCGTTGTGACGCATTAAAGACCACACGTATCTTATCAGGGGGATCTCCTTCCCTATGAACTGCATGATGGGGGATATAATAATTTGGCGAGCGAGGAACTTCCATCGGATCCAGGATGCGCATGTGCCCTAATTTCAGGTATTCATCCATGAATGAGCGATAGGCTTGATAACGCTGAGGATCATGCTTGAGACGCTTTTCCATCCGGAACAATTGCCTTAAAGCAATATGGCGAGATTCACCCAATGACGCCGGTGATTCGGAGAATGGAAGAGAAACAGTATAACGGCCCAAACTATCCCGTTTTACAGACTCCACAAACAGCTGCTCGGCTTTTGCCTCTTGTGGCGTCCAAGGTTTAACAGGCTCAACGGACTCAATCGCAAACATTTGACGTAAGAGATCATCAGTAGTCACCGAATGAGCGGAAATATCGGGGTTTATACTGTTGGATAGTTTGGTTGTAGCGTTGGAATGATGAATCAAATTGGGCTGAACGGGATAACCATCAGCAGTATAGACCTGACTTGCCAATCTGAACAAACTCAAAGAAGAAGTCTGAACCTCCATTGGGGGAGTCACCGAGAACAGGTTACGAACAGTCTCAATAGAGCAAGAGGATGATGGTGGAACAGGATCAACAACTTGAGGGGAAGTCAACTCCTCAGAAGGGGAGGAAATCACACGCTCCGAGACAAAACGGGGAAACGGATTACGCTGAGGTTTGGGATTGGCAACTATCAACCTTATCAGATCAACAATTTGATGGAGAGTCATAGCGTGATAATTCTTTCCTAGAAAGGAGGGGGTATGATAAACGTGGGGAGCAGGGTGTGGATTTGCTGCGTGAATCCTGGCCATGACAAGAGCTGGACATGGTTCAATATAAGATGGGGGTTCATGAGAAAAGAATTTCCAGAAATGCTCAATTGGATTGATTCGAACAGTTTTCTTGGAACGGGGGGGGACAGGACCAGTCACCAGAAGACCCAGATCGGATTCCCAGATACCAGGTTGATAAACTCCATGAAGTATTTGGGATACTAAATCAGAGCCCAACAGAACATCGACTTTACTGGATCTGTGGTACGTAGGATCAGCTAACTGGGATTGAACAGATTTGAGCTGTGGCCAAAGGGAGAAATCCCAATCCTGACTGGGAGCTGGCATGAGCATATTGTCCATGATGAAGGCGGAAAGTGGAATAATTTTTCCAGAACGGGTGTGTAATAAAATCACCCCCTTACCAAGAACAGGATTTGATGAGCGGCCAATTCCGGTCATCCGGACATTGGAGGGAGTTATTTGAAGACCTAACTCCCTAGCGACTTGGGGTGAAATCATATTGGGAGTAGCCCCTGAATCGATTAGAGCCCGAAATTAAACAATGGGGGCCCCTTTACATGAGGACAAATTGATGAGGGCAGTAGGGAGCAGTCCCATTCGTGACACCTTCAGGCAGGAACGAGGAGCTGAAACAGATGCGTCATTCGACCTACGTTGAGGAAAGCCAACTAACCCTAGTTTGGATGGCTTAACCTCAGGAGACAGGCCCTTATGACTACTATTACTAACCGAGGAGGAAGTGCAATGAGGGGTTACCCCTTTCCTCTCGGTCTTAGGTACTAACATGCGCCTAACTTTACCTATCGAATGACGCTGAACAGGAAACATACATTTATTATCAAAAGAACGGTTTATGGTGGCACTAATGCTAGACTTTACCCAAGCAGGTGCGATCGGGCTGATGCTGGCGTACCCTCATAGAACAGTGTGGGAAGGCGGGGATTCTGAGTAGCGGTGGCCTCCTTGTTGACGTCTTGATTCCGGAGTAGCATCAGGTTTAACAGTGATTGGAGATCTCAGACAGCGAACGTACTGTCGAACTGGAACGGTTTCATCAGAGCTGGCTACAGATAGATTGTCTGTAGAGCCAGCGTGAGGTGCTTCAGGTAGAGTACTCGTCATGTGAACTAGGGGGTGGTGTTTGGCACCGCAACGACATCGTCTTATTGAATGACAATTTTCGACTTGATGCAACGTTGAGAAGCAGTTGATACAAGCTTTTACCTTCATAACAACTTGGTTCCTTTGAGCAACGGGCAGATCCTTAAAGGCTTGACATCGGTACATAAAGTGATTCTTGTCACAATAATGGCATACGACCCTCTTGGTTCCCTCAGGTTGCGAAGTATAAGTGTGAGAGCAACCCGTGCTGTGGGTGTTGAACGTTGGAGAGCGGGGCGAAGGAGATCGGGGTGCAGACGAACGAGGCAAGCGGACCGGAGAGGAAGAACGGGCTGGTACAACGGGAGTCATACGACTGACCTTGAGTTCAGCTTCCATAAAACTCAGCAAATCAGCAGCGGTAGGAATAATGTCATCCTTCTCCATTATTTCTCTGTTGAACCTTTCTTGGAAGTCGGGGGATAATCTGTTGTACAGTACCTCAAACAATAGATACTCTTCAAGTTGATGGGTTGGTAGATTTTTCATAGATATCAACCACGAGCGACTTGCGGTGACATAATTGTCTAAATCGGAGGTAGAACGGGTAAGGAGTTTCGGTATAGAATTCCTTTTCAAAAAGGATGCTCGTGCTAGACGGTACTTTGACGAATACTCCGTAACAAGAGCATCGTAGAAACGGGGATAGTCCAAACGGTGTTGCACTGAGTTTGTAAATGAAGTACTAACAGCTGGGCTCAGTTTTGAGATCAACTTTTCATATTTGATCTCATCGGGGACATCAAGAACTGAATGCACCGCTCTATCAAATAATCGCTTGAACTCATCAAAACGGGTGATGTCTCCGGTGAAGATGGGAACGGTAGAGAGCATCTCATTCATAATTTTTACAGAATGATAAATGGAATGAGCAGTGCCAACGGGTAGTTCAGGTTTTGACGTTGGTAGAACGGACGAAATTGCAATTACCTTGTCATTCAATTGTGTGATCAGAGTTTCTTCAATGTGTTGTTCAAAATCGGCCTTCTCAACTTCATTGAGCAAATCGTAACCTCTCTTGAGCAACTCGTAGCCGGTTTCAATGAGAACAGGTGTGATTCGAGAACGTAGAATCGGGTCCAAGCGGAAAGACCATAATCTAATGGCTTTATAGATTCTATTATGATCGGATGATAGTGAATCAACGACGGAAGCATCCAGATGAATGTACTGAGCGGGTAACGGTGGGACATCAGTCTTTTTAACGGACGTGTTTGACTTTGGCATGTTGATCGAATTGAATTACCGCTCACGTAGATATTCACCAATATTTCAAACAGTTCAAACGAAATCAGATGCACTTACAAAAGACTGAAACGGGCTAACGGATGTGACGCAGCGTGGGAAACACTCAAACTGACGCACGAACGAAACTCTCCCGGGATTTCGGCACCAAATGTTTATCCCAGGGGTTGAAACAGTTGTAAAGAACGAAAACGGTGTAAATTGAACGGTATGTATTTTCAATTAACTTGGATGAAAACGGATAATTAATGACACATGTGCTTCGCACTGAACAATTATAAGGTTAATAATATAAAACAGAAGGTAGCAATTGGGGTATAGTGGTACAGGCTGCCAACGCAACAGCACAAAAGTCACAAGATCAGGGAAAGCGAAGCATCAGTGCCACCTACGTGGATAATAGTAACAGGTTATATTGAGCGTATGGATTCATAAGGAACTGATGTAGCGGGGAAACTAGTAGGTACCTACCACGGTCCGAACATACTCGGTCCGTACATAAACGGTCCGAACACTGATGTTGAAACGAAGCTCTGTGCAAAATTTCAAGTCAATCCGTGAAGGTGGAAAGGCCTAACTGATTAAGGAGAAGAAGAACAGGTAAGGGTGCAAAACCGGGTTTTTGAAGTTATATAACTCGGCTCCCTTTAAAGATATCGACTTGAATCTTTCAAAAGGCACTTGCTACACTTGAAACGAAGCTCCGTGCAAAATTTCAAGTCAATCGGCGAAGGTGGAGAGGCTGTAGCCTTGACCGACTGAAAAAAGTAGAAAAACATGGTAATTGGTTTTTGAAGTTATATAACCCGGCTCCCTTCAGACGTAGCGACTTGAAACTTTCAGAGCTTTCTCTTATCCACACCAAAAAGATCCAAACCAAATTTCAAGTTGATCGGTCAACTAGGAGCCGAGATATGGCCAAAATTAGCCTAAATTACCCTAAATTTTAGTTTTTTGTCCCTAATTTTTTTTTTGGTTGAGATAATGGGTTATTTCGTTCAAATGGCACTGAGACATGCTATAAAGAAGGTATGTAAAAAAATTCAAGTCGATTGGTCCTTTTACCCAGGCTGTAGACTCGTCAAAGTGGACAGAATTTTCCTAAAGTTTCTGGTTTTTTGTTTCTAAAACTTTTTTGGGTTGAGATAATGGGTTAAATTTTATATAAGGCTCTGGCTCAAGGTTAAATGAAGCTCTGTGCAAAATTTCAAGTCAATCGGTCAACGTGGAGAGGTTCCAGCCTTGCCTGTCTGAACAAGGAGAAGAAGAAGGAGAAGAAGAAGGAGAAGAACAATCTAAGGCCGTAAAACCGGGTTTTTGAAGTTATGTAGCTCGGCTCCCTTTAGACCTATCGATTTGAAACTTTCAGGGCTTTCTAATATACACTCAAAGAAGACCCACACCAAATTTCAAGTTGATCGGTCAAATAGGAGCCGAGATATGGATACCTCGAAAACGCGTTTCGTGACGTCCGGTAAACATACACTTGGTACCGTTCGTTTTCTCAACTTCTTTGCTTGGCGGGGCGGAACGCTACCGCGTTCCTAGATATTATCGTCTTGTTGGTTTCGGTGAAATTTTGAATTTTTATTTTAATGGAAGGATTCGGTTTGTGAACGTTGACTCGAGAAATGCCATATAATATATTATATCAATGCAATGTGGTTCCAAACTGCACATGTACCTCATCGAGGCACATCACAACAGCTTCTTTCCGGCAAAAGCAGAATAATATTCCGTTTCACACTAATGAAGAAACAACTTTGGGCATCGACCAAAAGTGAATTCGATTACTCAAATGATAAATTCCGTTTTTCCAGCGTAAAAACGTTGTTTCGCTCAGCAGAAAATTCATTAATTGAAAAACACGAGTAATGAAGGGCAGGCGGGCGGTCCTCGTTACCTATCATCCTCCTCATTACAACTTTGTCCATTATCTCTCCTCAAAAGGCGGCACCTCAACGGAAACTTTCACTCCGAGAAAACTTGGCTTTCTCTCACAGGTTAGGTCCTCTGAATTACCCGAATTCAGCCCGATAAGGAGCCGCGAATCTGAACGTTTCGTCGAAAAAGCTCTTTTTTCCGTTTATAATTTTCAGTACCTACTGAACCGCCCTACAAAATCGGTCTGTTTACGTTTCGAGACGTTGAATCCAAAACTCTAACTAAAATTCGAGAAGTGGGACGGGGTCAGACTGAGGATGATCATCGGCACTTTGTAAGAGGTGCAAAATGAATTTTGAAATGTTTAAACGTCATATCTCGAACAATTTGAATGGAGCTGTGTAGAAGTCTGCACTGGGTAATTTGAATAGAGTTTAACTCAGATTGTTTCAAGACCGTTCGGAGCGTTTTTACGACCAGCCGTTCGTTCAAAATGACCGCTTAAAGGTGTAGCAAGAAAAAATTCGTCAATCAAATGGTGGAAATTCAGTCTAGCGTGGATCCAATGGTGGAGCTTCAGGCCAGTCTTCGTTCTCAGGAAGAGCTAATTCAAACTACACGTGGTTCCGTGATATCGAGTGTCTTAATGAGAGACTTTTCGAATATACGGACAGCAGGTTATTTCGAATATTTGTTGGTACATTACATGTTAAAAAGTAAAAAACGTAAAAACTCATGGAAGATATCAATAAAGTAAATGATGAAGATATTATGATAATTTTTTTTTCAGTTAGTATTAGGTTGGCCCGGAATTATATTGGAAAACTGAAAATACCGTCGTTAAGCAGTACCTACCGAGTTGGTAATGGATGGACTTAGGAGGGGAATGGAGTTCTCCTGCCAGGTCCTGGGATTCTTCCAGGACGCATACCCTCATATGGTCGAAAACACAAAGTCATCCTACATCCATGGAGAATTGCGATATGGATGTTTTATTCCTCCGTGGTTTCTTCACACGGCCACAAAATGTATGTGAAAGAAGTTGAACTAGATAACTTTGTTTACTTATAGTTGTGATTGGAGTCGCTGTAACTCCCTAGTAATTTGGTGTGTTAGGTACTTGTCAGGTTCCAAAACATAAGCTTCTTCAGTATGACACATCCTTGGGTCATGATGGCCCTCATGTGACAAACTGTATCATGTTTCTCCCCCACAGGCCACCTGACTTAAAATGGGACATGCGCCATTATTGATCAAAATGAATCCAAAAATTCAACAAAATGTTACTAGGGTATCCAAATAGGGATTAGAAGGGGAACGGTAAGAAAATACGTGCTTGGTCCCTGGGGTGATTTTCACTATTTTGGCGTGGCGCTCAAGGTGTTAAAGATTCTCTCATGTGTTATTAGAAACTACTGTTCCTAATACTGAATATATGGTTAAAACTATTTCAGTCCTAAATTAGGGCCTCGCCTTGCGTTTTCCTCTCCTCGGGAGACGAGACCTGTTACGTTGTCAGTACACACAGAAAAGTCCTCCGGATCAACAATCGGACAAAATAACGTCCTGCATCGTCATTGAAAGGGAAGAAATAAATGTATACTTATGAAAACCGAATCTTAACCCCGACCAAAAAAGGGGATACTTTAGGAAAATGAAGGGGGACTCTGTAGTGCAAAAAAGATTGATTCCGAAAGGGTTTTTTGAAGCCCTCAGACCGGCTTTGTCGAAGAAAAGGGAACGATTTGTCAGAGACCTTTGCAAATGACTATCGAGGCAGGAAGGGAAAAACCCGGTAAGATGGGGCCGAAGGGAGGTCCCTTGAGGAATTCCCTATTTTGTGCTCCACCGATAAAGTTTCAAGGATGTTACAAACCCTCTAGTTTGTTCCTTGAACGTGATTTTCACTTTCTTTTATTTTCCGTTGTCGGAGGTGGAAAAATAGGAATCAGGGGCTTTTTTGGCCTTTTATATTCGACAAAGAATCCCTCGAAGGCGGGAACGCAGCAAACGACTTGTACAATGTGGTTTTTTTTTTAATGGAATTTCTAAGGAAAATTGAGCCTATCAAACGTTTAAGAAAAGGGGTTTTATTCATTATAAGGGCCATTTTTATTTGGAATTTCCGGCCTTTTTGATTTCGGTTTCTATGACGAACTGCATTATTTTGTATTCGAGTCTACTTGGAACGAGTCGGGGTTTGCACATTTTGGCTACGTTGATCAAACCGACCGTAAGGACCTTATAAAGATAAATCTAGGATTCATTAGCACAGGCTTACATAGCGGAATACGATGGATTAAGCTGTATAATGATTGTCAAAGTGGGTAGTTCCTAGCGGGAACCCCAGAATTATGTTGCGTTTCCCAGTCAAATTTAGTTTTTTCAAGTTCCCGATGAGGTTGGGATTTGATATTTTAAATATAAGTCAGAACTGGATGGCAATGCAATGTTCACTCGCTTTCTTGCCTGTCAAATTGTTTAAACAATACCTTTTCGTTTAAACAAATTAAATTTGGATGTGGAGCTAGAGACTTCAAATTTTGAACTTGGGTCGCAGATGGATGATAACGCAATATTCACTCGGTTTCCTGACTGTAAAATGGTTTACACAATACCTATTTGTTTAAACAAATTGAATTCGGATGATGAGCTAGGGTTTCATCTATCAAATCGTGGATTAGATCAGGGTGATTAAGAAGATAATAAACCCAATCAAATTCAAGGTTTATTCGTGAATTAGCAGCCGCTATCAAAATCTTCCCAAATCGACGAAAAACTGACTCGGGAGTTCAAACTGAAGGGGTGGAGGAATCAAGCCAGTTCGAAATAACAACACAAGTAAATTTTATTGCTACTAATACAGACTTGTATAGAATGGAACAGATAACACATATTTGTATCAACTAAATGATGACGGCAAATAACTAAAGAATTTTAATACGGTACCTACCTCGACTTTAATTGGAAAAAAATTAATTTGATTGGGGAAAAAACTAAATTTGAATAAGAAACAACTGAATTTGGTTGGGAAAAACTAAATTTGAGTAAGAAAAACGAAATTTGATTGGAAAAAACTTTATATCAGTGTGGTAAAAAACTCAATTTGGTTGGGAAAAAACTTTGATTCGGAAAAGACTGAATTAGTGTGGTAAAAAACTAAATTTGACTGAAAAATGCTGTAGTAATTCTAAATAATTTAAAAGAATAAATAATTCGGAGATAACCATCTGAGCACCTATATAATATATTTTAACAATATTAACAACATTTTAGCCCATTCTACCTACTTGTTATGGGGCTAACAAGGATACCTACTGTGTACAGATCAGTGATCTGCATCTAATAAACCGTTGTTTCATTACCGATTGTTATCTTAATTACCTATCAAGATTACGTTCGTTTTCAGTTATTTTATTATATATTTTTTAATGGTGTTCATATTTATTGTTGTCAATTTAGGATAATATCCTAAATTGACAACAATAAATATGAACACCATTAAAAAATATATAATAAAATAACTTCAATCAAATGAAACATAATAAGACAATATTATTGTCTTATTATGTTTCATTTGATTGAAGTTATAACGAATTCGAACTGCCCTTGTACAGAATTAGGTCGAAAAAAGGTTGGCGGAGAGATCGAATAAATTCCGTTTTTCTTTCTTCTTCTTTGTTTGTTTTAAGATAAATAATACTCCTTCGCCCCGCTGAAATTTATACGACCCCCAAGTCTCCTCTTAATTCTTTCGGGCGAAATATAGCGCCAGCCACGTCGTAGCGCTTCCTTCAGCCTGACGGATTCTGACCCTGAGTTATCGCTGTGGGGCGAGTCGTTGTTCTAATTTACAGCCTTCATTCATTTATTATTCGTCTTGTTGGGGTATTAATACGTGATTAACGGGGAGTACGTACGATCGCCTAAAAGGCGGTTTGTCTAAAACGCGTAAGTCCGTCTAAAAATCAAAAAGGGGTATCGATGATTGCTTGTTTCAAAAACATTGATTTCCTTCCAATCTTCTCCTCCGAGCTTTTTTTATGAAATTTTAATTTCTGTCATGCCATCAACCGAGACTAGTTTGATTTAATGATTGATTTGTTCATTTATTGATTGACAGAACATCACTGTCTGGGGATATCGAAACAGCGGTTCATTTCAGTCATCGACTAAATGAAGCCTGTGCCCTATGAACCCGCCTCTTTATCATTATTAGAGTTTGTTGTTTCCATTTTGTGCAGTGTTTTTTGTTTCCCTCGGGTCCGCATGTGATTTTTTCGAAATAATGCGCCAGAAAAGTCCTTGTAAGAAATGACTGTTAAGAGCACTCTTGTCCAAACCGAACCAAACTTGACAATTTTCATATTCATCGATGTTTCTTTTCCGATGGCTTTAAACCATCGACGTTTCAAATAAAAATATCGATTCTTCCTTTCGGGTACAGCCTACAAGCCCAGAAAAATTAGGCCTGGGTCTACCCGCTGACCTCGAAGTGATCTGGGGAAAGCTGGAAATTGTTCTAAAACCTGAAAACGAGTAATCTGTGTTGGCACTACCTCTCCAGGCGTTGAGTTTAATTTTTGGTGCCCCGAAAATGACAAAATTGTCGGACTTTCTTCAGTGTTTCACTTATAACTCCAAATCAACGCATTCGAGCGGAAACCTTACCAAGAGGCAAACATTCATTTCTGAGGCGATTGACACCTTTTCCCCCTCCCCCCACCACATTTAAAATTGGAATGTTCAATGTCATGTAGATAATATTATTCCAAATGTTCCCAAATATTTAGGATATGCAGGATATTCCAAGATGACTGTTTTTGGAATTTGGCATATAAGTGATTGAAATTTATCGAATTGTAAAATTTAGGTGTTCTTTTAATTTGTCGTTGAATAATAATATTATGGACATGATATGTTATTATATAATATTATATATAATATTATTATGTCCACTTCGCGCAAACTGGCTTCTGGAACATTTATTTGGTGTCCGCTCGGAACTGGTCTACACCCCAATCACACGACACTTTTCAATACAAACGTAACCTGAAATAGGGACGTATTAAAAGTATAAGTAAAAATATCGATACTTTTCGATACTTTTTTTTAGGAATGTATCGGGGTACTTTTTTACGAGTATCTGACCCGCTAATTTTGAGCCATTTTAGTCACAATGGCTAACAAAAAGCGGCTGTCATAAATCGAAACCGCCCAATGCAAGGTTAGGAAGCCTTGTTCTAGGTAGGTACAACTAGCGTCGAGGTCCAAGAGAACCTACTCAAAACTACTTCTAACCTACTCAAAACTACTTCTAACCTACTCAAAACTACAGGTATCCGTAAGAAAATGATTTCGCTTGAAGAGAAAAAAAAGTTGGTTCATACCAACCCCAAAATGATCGAGTTAATAATAATAATTAATAAAAATATTAATAACTAATAATAATTCATAGTAGTAATAATTATCAGGTAATCTATCATTAATCACTTAATAGACAGAACGGTGATCTGTACAAAGAATAATATTTCAATTTCAATTTCGGGAAAGTTTAACATGTTAAGTTACATTCAGTTACATACAGTTTGTATAAGTTATAATTCTATAAGTTATAGGTTTATTATATTAGCATTATAATATATTATAATAAACCTATAACTTATAGAATTATAACTTATACAAACTGTATGTAACTGTATGTAACTGAATGTAACTTAACATGTTAAACTTTCCCGAAATTGAAATTTCACTGTAGTGAAAAATCCACAGTCATGCAGCATGGGTATAAGAGCGAATTTCCGAAAAAATAACTGGTTTTATGTAAAATGTCTCCGTTTTGCTGGTTTTATAACAAATTTTGTCTCTTTTTTGCAAATAACACCTCAGTTTATAGAATTTTCCACGCTGACCATGATGTTGAAGTCAGAATGGCGATATCTCATTCCGTTATCATATTAGAGCAGATGAACCATGAAGTACCTAAATCTCAAGTAACAACCAAGTTTCTTCACCTTCAAAGTGCTCCAGTTCGCAATTCTGATTTCACCACCGTGTTGAACGTAAGAAAAACAATGAGGTGAAATTTGTCAGACTGTTTCATTTTGGGAATGTATGGGTTATACCCCGCTAAAACTCTCTCCAAACCCCCCCCCCCTTTTTTTTGTGGGGTTTCGATATTCGAAAGGTGTCGATGTATAGATTTATCGACCTTACACTTTTTGATAATTAATAGAAATATCAATATGTTTTAAATTGGTATAACATGTATAATTACGTATAATTACGTCTAAATACATCCCTAACCTGCACAAGTGACGCTCCACCCTACATCAGATCGAAAGACCCACCTTAGGTATGCTAAAACTGATACGATTCTTGAAAAAATCGATTGTTTTTCAAAAAAGAATCAATGTTTTTCAATAATTGATTCATTTTAATAATCGGCCGATACGATTCTGATTTTCGAGAATCGGAAACCGATACTTTTCTGCTCTTGACAAGAGTTTTTGTGTTCCATTCCTCTGTAGACCAGATCCATAATCATGGAGACATTATTGTCTCTAAATATTTTTTTATAAACTCGAGTCACGCATCGTGAAGGAGGGAGAAGCTGACGGACATCATCAACATCATCATCAATAGCTATCATCAATTTTGAGATTGATTTGATTTTTTCATTCTTGTACTTGATACATTTTTTACAATGATACTAAGTAATAAGTCTTGTTGTTACTGGAATTCCGGTTTCATAATGTACCTAATAATGTTTCTTCACTTTCTACTCCGACGAGATTGAGTTTTGAGAAAAAAGAATCAATTCTCAGGTGTATCGATTCGGAAAAATAATCGCCATTATTTTCAATACTTTTCTCTCTAAAAAATCGATTCATTTTGGGTAATCGGACATCCCTGTGACGACGGATGGGTTGTAGGTAGTAGTGGAGAGTGATGGAGAGGGGGGCGGTTCGGAGCGCGGCGGAGCGGAAAAAGATGGTGGAGGAAGGAGGTGAGGGGGAGGGGTGTGATAAGGGGGGGGGGAGCGGGCGGTGACCGCGGCGACGAAGCGGGATCCGCTTTCAGTGCACGGAGCGACGTCGAACCGAAACGTGGGACGCGCATGCGGTTGTTTTTGTTGTTCTCCGGAAGTTGCCAAAGACAAGACGAAATCGGGAAGTGAGACCAAACAAGGGGTTTCAAAGTGGGGTCCGTTCCGTGTAAACCGCCTTCGGACTGCGTGAGGATGTCGCAGGTCGTCAAATCGATAGTTTTAATCGACACGACGAGGCTGATACGAGAGGTGCGGGCTCGCCCTCCGCTTTGGAACACTCGGATAGTGAGCGGGAAGGAGACGGTCGAGCGGCTCTGGGGCGAAGTGGCGGACGCCCTGGGGACTACCGGTACGTGGTTACCATAGCGACAGCCGCCCACCACCCTTCCCCTCCAGCAACCCTTCCCCACCGCTCCATCAAGCCTTCCCCTCCCCTCCGCTACGCAATCTCATTCATACGAGTCGTAAGTCACGTAGGGATGGCCATCGGCAGCCAACATTTCGATATTCGATAGTATCGGAGGTAAGGTATCGATGATGATATCTATCGTATAGCACAGTATCGATACTTTTTGCAACCGATAGTATCGATCAAAAAATCGATATTTTATAAACTATAGGTTGAAATAAACTATGTACTTAAATAGGTACCTAAGCCCAACTGTAATGTCGATTTAAAAAATAAATAAATAAATAAATAAATAAAGTGTTTAATGCAATCTGGAAAACCTATATACCTATAGTATTTCCAAATCAAATTCAAGATTTTCCGAACCAAATTCAAGATTTTTCAAACCACACTAAGGATTTTTTTCAAACCAATTTATTTTCATTTTAATGATCAGTCAATATTAAGATCAGTACAATGATAAGTTCAGATAAGTTTAATGATCTGTCAATATTAAGACTTAATTACTACATAAATATAAATGACCTTAAGTAGTCAATGTTATTCCACAACGGTTTATTATCTTCTGAACAGATCACCCTTATGTGTAGATCGCAGTTCTCCCTCGCGAGTCGTAACTATACTGGAACGATGCGCAAAAGCATGAGGATCCAGGGGAACAATTTTGACAAACAGGTTACTAAATAGAGGGTTCTAAAAGAATTTTAATACTTTTCATGGTTTTCAAAGAAGTCTTTTTCCTATTCACGATTTTTTCATGAATTCATGACAAACCCCTTGACCCACTCTCCCCTTTGTATCCACCACTCGTTTACGATTTTTCATTGGCCCTCACTATGACCTTTCAAAGCTCCGAATGGTCTTGTAAAATTCTCTGAACTACCTATTCAAATGTGTACAAAAAAGTCACCTTTTCATTTAAATGTTAAAAATTAACATTTAATGTTCGAGATACGACGTTTTGAAAATTTCAAAATTAATTTTCAACCCCTTTCTAGGGTTACCAAATTCGGACCTAGGGTTATGAAAAGTTTCAAGGATCATCGTGAGGTTGGTCCGAACCGGTAATCCAAATTTAATCATTTTAGAACAACGTTAACTAGGTAAAGTGGCGCGTACGGCGAACGGATTTTTTAAAATTCGATTTTCTGAATTTAATTATCTTGGAACGTACGTAATGCACTGTTTCGTGGTTGTTTGTTTACTCAAAAAATTTCCTCAGAGCGGCAAAACATTTCCTTCGAGCCGGATTTGAACCAGCGACCTATGGATATCTGTTCGCTTTCACCATCTACAGTCCACCGCTCTACCAACTGAGCTATCGAAGGGGGTGGGAGGGGTAGAAATCGAGAATCATGCTGAGCGCCAACCAGTCTCTCAAGAAGTCGGTCAACTCGAAACACTTCGAACAGCCTTGAGCACTTCATCTCAACCCCTCAACTCTCTTCGCGGTTATTATATCGTCGGCTCACAGGAGAAACTAATTAAGTCAAAAAATACAGTTTCGAGAAATTTGAGTTTGAAGTTCATCTGATTTTAGAAGTTGGATTGCTTTGGCTCCGAAATAGCTAGAGAAACCCAATTTGAACCAGTGGTCCTTCATGATGTTCTATTTATACCACGACATGTCTGAATCTTGTAGAATGTACTAAATGTAGTAAAATTACTATTTTTCTGAAAAGGGCACTTGACTTAATGAATTTATCCGGAGTACGATGACTTAATGAATTACTCCTAGATAAATATTTGATATAGCACGACTTAGCTCGGTATAGCACGGCTTTACCATTTTGGATGTTTCTCATCGAAATACCTCAGAATAACTCATTTTCAGAATTAATGATAATCGAGTTAGTTTTTAAATTACAATAAAATACAATAATTTTTCTTTTCTGCAGATCCAAGTTCGCAACTACTATTTTTGAAATTAATTGAGGAAGTATTGAAAGTTGAAAAAATATCACTGCTTTTATTGAACTTTTATAGAAGAAATTTTATTGAGAACTTTTCTTAAACTTTTATTAAATATTGTGCCGACGAAACATTTGAAGTTACTTATCATTATTTAATAATAATAATAATAGCGTAAATGATAAATGTTGTGGTATTTCCTATGCGTGTTTCTGATTATGTTTCATGCCTGAGATAGAATCATTGCTCCAAGTGGTCTTTGGCTTGATGACACTAACGATCCTATTGGACTAATCATTGTACTCAAGTGAAGATGGGGGCTTTTAACAACAGTAATTTTGGCGAATAGACCACCGGCGGCCTCTGCTAGTTATTTGCCCCTTGCAAGTGTGGTTCGTCAAAAATTAGCTGTACTTCCACAACGCAGAAAGTCACTTATAAATTATCTCCGTATAAATTCGACACAAATTATCTAATAACGTGATTTCCATGGAAACGGACACCCAGAGTCGAAAACCGACGACCGCATTCAAAAGAGAATGAAAAATTAATGTAGGTAGCATATTAATCCGAATTTTTCCAAAAATTGACTTAATGAGTTTCTCCTCTCCAGTATGCCAACGATTTTTAAGAAAAAAAAACACGGTTATAAATGACTATTAGAGATAAGATGGAGTAAATGTGAAGCAGTATTAATGGTATTTACGTAATGTGTATAGACTCATAGGGAAAAATGTTATTGATAACGGTTTTCAAACGGTTTTACTGGGTTTTTTGTTACTGGTTTTAACATCTTTACTGATTTTTAATGGTTTATTGGGTTTTACCGGTTTTGATGATTTTACGTGTTTTTTCAAATGGTTTTTAACGATTTTTAAATTTAGTAGATAATCATCACTCTTACTTGAAAATGAAATAGGGTAAGCAGCAATTTCTGCTGGGTGCCTTCGGCCTCTTTTCTTGAAGTTTAATAATAAAACCATTTGTAGTACAAAGGCCGATTGGCCCATTTGGTACACATGAATTACATGAATTAATTGTTTAAATCGTTTTTCTTTGAGAGGGAGATGATTCGCAGTCGAGAGATGGAAGACGAGAGAAAAAGAGGGTTAGGAGTGGTAAAGCTTGGAGGCACAGTCTACTGTTTAGGGTGAAAAATATCGGTAGATCGCGAGAAGTCGGTAGATGGTAACTTTGGGATCAGGACGTACTCAACATCTTTTCTAGCAGTAGTTTATGAGCAACACCGCACGAGTGACAACACTGAATCTTATGCTCAGGAGATGAAATCTTGAATCGTAGTGATCGTAGTCATGATAATATTATTGTTTGTGTTTTCTGTTACAGAGAAAGATGCAAAACAGAAATGGAAAAATCTGAAGGACACGTTCAGGAAGGAGATGAAAAAAGCAGTCGAATGCGGACCGACTTACACCCCGATGTGGCCGCACTATCAACGGTTGACGTTTCTGACGGACATCTTGCTGAAATCCAAACGCATCTGGTACAGCAGCGACGACGTTTTGTTTTCAAACGTCCACTACCGAGTAGCGAGATTTGATTCGGAGGATTCGAACACGGAAAATCAAACGATTGGCGACCCCGAAGTTCGAGTTTCGCCCAAAAGGAGACGTGAAACCGAAGAGGTCAACGTGGAAATCAAAATCGAACCCGACGATGACGTCAGCGGTCTACAGGACGTTTCTCGTGACGCCGGCGTGAGCCACAGGGAAGTTTTCCCCCCGACCGCACCTCGTCCAATGAATACTTGGGAATGCTACGGGATGGACGACGACTATCACTTCTTCATGAGTTTGATGCCTCATATGAAGGCGTTCGAGCCACGTCAGAAGCTTCAAGTCCGAAATCGTATCCATGACGTCATCATACGAGAAATGTCGACGGACTCCAGAAATGACGGGGCCACTTCATCAACTGAACCTGCAAAGTGAACCCATTGATGATTTCCATTCGAAAAACCAGGACCAGACAAAACTCTCGATGTATTCGGCAAATTACCACTGCCAACCAATAAACGTTTCTATAAAAATATGACGTAATATAAATTGAACTTACCCAATTCAAATTAATTATTTCAAAAGAGAAGAGAAGAGCTGCGTTAACGAATCAACTTTGGAATTAATTTCAGACTAAACTCCAATTATCCAAAAGAATGAAAAATAATTGCCACTGAAACGTTGCATATTTCAACTAGATCCTAATTCACTGTTACACCGATATTGGCAATCTAAACGTAGACATTTTGTAATACAAAATGACGATTTGAAATATCAGGAATTTTTGCTTCTTGTTTTCTTACGAACAACATTAAAACCCCTAACTAGCATAATCATAAGAGAACGAGTTTTGAATAGCGGAATGGCCGACCTCTCTTGGTCCAGAGTGGATGACATTATATTATATTATATGATATTATATTATCCACAGGCGTGCCTCCTAAATCATAATATAATATCACGGATACGCCACGGGAAGGTAGCAAACTTCTCTGTTGTCTGAATACTTATTTTAATAGTATTTGTATACACTTTAGAACATACATTTTTATACTTTATTTTGATTACTTGAAACAGCTTTGTTGAACTCATATTTTATTTCAGTTTATTGTAGAAGTAGTGTAGAAATACATGACATGCATTTCAACATTGTACTATTATCATTATATGGAAATATAGTGGGACACTAGTTGTTTTTCAGGAAATTAATATTTGTACTTTTCCAACAGTTTAAAAAACCACTAATGAAATATTAAGTATTTCTACGATCATCATTCACTCGTAAGTAAAATATTAGGGAATCTGTTTTGGACGCAAACGACAATAATTTTCCATTCTAAATATGAAACTGAAGTTATTTAGGTGCTAATTTCCCTAGTGAGATCTACCTTCAAATTCACAAATCGATATTTTCAAATCTGGTATCGAAGAGAAACAATTTGGACCAAAAACGTGAAAGAAACGTGGGCCGGGTGACGAGCGACACTAAATTATTAAGATCATATTTTGTACGGTCCGCTCCACCATTTGCTTTTCATATCCTTCTTCGTCCTACCTTCAAAATGAACCTGTCAAACTCAGGTTCCAACCGTGGCCCACGGGATAAAGGCTGCAAGTAACGAACGTTCTACGTAAGAAGTGAGTTGAACTTGGTTCATACAGTTTGATCGAGTTATCGTTTCATTAGATCCAACGTTTGATTCTGCCAATAAGCCAATAACCGCTCGCTAATTCTGTAAAAAGTGTGAAATCGAAGTAGCGCAGGCTCTAATTAGTGCTCTAAATTAAGTGGTAGGTATCTACTGTAGATGCCTACGTAATCAGATCTTGACCAAATGATTTTGAGTTTAATCTGAGTAGATTACATTTACTTTCACTTGCAAAAATGCTAGAAAATGAAATGTTTTGATTTCAGACATAGTTTCCTGCGTTGGGCAGCCTTAACTGAAATTTGACGCTACGACCTATTTTGGTCAAAAGTTCATATCTCAGCACTGAAGAGAGTATCTGATACAGAATTAAATTTCTTACAACTTTGGTTTCCTGATATTTTTAAATCGAAGCAGTCGTTTTCAACCTACATGCGATAGAAGTTGAGCGAAGTTGGTAAAAATCGCCTAACTTCACAGGCTGTTGCAGCTGAACGGCTGGGCCAATTTCAATGTTTGACCATTCGACGCGGAACTTAATCTTCTGAAAGGATTATGTGACTTTTTCAGTAGGATGTGTAGGTACTTTTCAAGTTATACGCTAATAACCAAAAAAATGCGAAAAAGTCGTGATTTGTAGGCTCTCAAACCTGAAGCACAACCTAGAAACTTTCTCAAACTCCTACCCGATGTTCAGGATCTCAAGAGTGATTAAAACGATCTCCAGCTCTTACAAACTACCTATTAAGAGCGAGGTGTAAAATCTGAAATGTATTGTTTTATATCTGGACAATTTGGGTCACAAATTGTAATAAATTAATTATTTATTACGAGACTCAAAAATATCAACAAAAAATCAAAAAGTCTAATTACGCCGTAGGAAAGAACACCAAATTTCCTATCCTCCTGGTGAAAAACAAAAGTATTTTGATTCGCTAAAATCAAAACCCCCTCCTTTCACCCCCCCCCCCCTTCCTCCAAACCCCGCGTCCTTTTAACTTGAAAAGGAAAGTTTGTCAAATCGTAGAAATTTCCATTTTTTCAAACGCTCATAGACCCCCATAATCCGGCACGAGAATTTTAGTGTGATAAAGTCTAAAACACGAAAAAAATCTTGAAATTTAAAAAACTCCATTTTTTAACTGAGGAAAAAAAAATTGCTACAGGACATTGTCGACGTGAAATTAGTTGTAGAATCGACGATCGAGAAGCCTGTGACCGTCACGAAATGAAACACCCTGTATATTGGAAGATACATACAATACTTTCACAGTAAATCTTGCCAATAACAGGATTACTCTATGAAATCCACTACCACGTTTTGTTCTTCTCGATCCGGTATCTGTGCAGATCTTCAGGTCTTCCAAGTCACAAGGGGGCCCTCGTCCTAGCACCGCCTGCGGATAATTTCGAGGCCTTACCAATTAAACCGGTGACCGTGAACTTCAAGAAATGAAGACGTCCGGACGTCAGAATAGTCGATTTCCAGCGGGTCGTTACACCTTTCCAAGGCTCAATCCGAACGGATGACTCGGCCCGTTCCCGAGGGCCAGAGGCAACTGATTGTTTTGATTGCAGTCTCGGCCCTGAGAAATTGCGAGAAAAAAGACAATTTGAGGTTGGCGTGTGTAATGAGGTTCTGATACCGATTTCGGGAGGGTGAAGGTAATGTTGACTCTTGGTTTTATTTTCGATACGTACCCGTCCGCACTGATGGCCGCTTTCACCGCAAAACCGTCAACTCCGTTCATCAGAAACCAAGTTCATTGTAAACGAAGGATGGATCCAAGGGGTTTTAAAATATAGGATGTTTAATAATAATACTTTAAATTATAATAAATACTAAACTCCACAGGATGAAGTCACAGGGAGTCATATCCCTGTGACCGTGGAGCCCAGCTGAGACATATTAAGTCGCCAGCTGTCGGAGTAGCCATTTTAAACATATTGTCCCTTAAGATCCCACAAGGTCTAACTCCCCTTTCCCAACTTTTCAGGAGAGACAAAATAAACAAGATGAAGGATTTTTCAACGTGAACATGTAAATGAATGCAAAATGAAGGCGCGGAATTCCAGAGGCTTAACCCGACCACCTAGCCATCCAGCCCTCTGACGTCATACGCTCATGCGTCATAGGTTCTGACGTACTAGTTGGCGTCCTGCTAGCCGACTGACGTCATACGCTCATGCGTCATAGGTTCTGACGTACTAGTTGGCATCCGGCCAGCCGTCTGACGTCATAGGCTTTTACGGCATATGCTTTGACGTACTAGTTGGCCTCCTGCCAGCCGTCTGACGTCATACGCTCGTGCGTCATAGGTGCGTCTGACGTAGTGGCCCGCCTGTCGCTTGTGTTCTGACGTGATCTGAGGGAAAGGGTGAATCAAGGAAACAAAATTTTCCCGTTTCAGTTTATGTGCCAAAGCAAAGACATGAAAATGTCAAGAATGTCAACTCCATCCTGTTGTTGATACAGTCGAGAATTGAATGCTTGCATACGAGTCTGCAACACATTGGGACATTTCATGTCTTTAAAGAAGTGATTCAAGAACCTTCGAACAATGCTACTTCACCTACCCCAGTAGCGTAGTTGTTATACTTAATTGTAGGGTTCATCATAAATTATGAAGCTTGCATTAGTATAGACAATAATATTATAAATTATTGAGAATAATCACCTGTGTGTAAACAATTATTTAAACAATCACGCTCATACCGCAGCTTGTCGGCCACGCACTCCGCAGTGGTTAACGTAATATGGTTAGGTAAATCGAGAGCTATCCAACGAGTGGTGAACGATTTTTGTACGATGATAACTGGTGAAGATAAAGTTCCATAGCAACGAATCGGTTGTAAGCGAAAATCATCAGAAATTTTCGTGACGATTTCGTGTAACGCTTTTGTGTAACGTTTTTCGAGTTATGTGCCAGAGTAAAGATGTGAAAACGGATTTTCAAACGTACTGTAGTAATTTCCGTGGTTATCGCGGCTTTTCTACGTTGAAGAAGCCTTTTCCTGCATAGCAATATAGGCCAAACCAATGAGTTAGAAAGACGGACCGAGAGAATTCGCATAATATGACGATATGACGGTTACCGAGCAAAACAGATGACAACTGACTATGTATTCGTTTCTAAAATAGCCGAACCGAGACGCATCGATTGATAGTTTGGACAAGTAATACGAGTCCTTTATACCTAATCTTACTTTGTAATACCTACGTACCTATAATATAGGTATTATATTATTACTATTAATATAATATTACTAGAGTAATATCATTATTCTTTTTGAAACACCCTGTAATGTTAATTTTTCCGGAGGCGCTACAGAGCTCGTTCACATCTCAAAGCGTAGCCAGTTTCACATTCCTTAAAAAAACCACTGGTAACTATTATCATCAGGACGCTCGTCTAGCGATATTTTTGAGAAAGGCTGAAATAATGCACAAATATCACGGTTTTTAGCGCTACAAATCTGGATTTATATCATTTGGGTGGACCCTAACAACATGTTTGACAATTAGGTTTACCTCATTTTCTGGGAAATTTAATGTGTCTTGTTCCATTGAAGAGTTCTGTTCTCACCGGATGAATAGGTACAACCATGTTGTTTACCGTTCGATATTCTCCCCTGTTTTTCTCTTCAATCCTCAAATGAGATGACGGATAATGTTTTCAATTACCTACACCCCTTTACTGATATTTTCAGAGACTAAATCGAATGAACAGGATTCAAATCAAACAGTTGACCCTAGCATGACCCGAGACCGGTTTCCAACTGATTCAAGAAACTCGAGGAACTGCCGCCAGGCCACAGACGGAGTCTCCTAACAACTGTAACGGCCAGCGGCCGCAGTTTACCGCAAAACCGGGGAGGGATTCATAGTGAAAACCGCTGGAGTCCTATTAGGGAGATCGCTCTGGAGTTCGATTTAAAAGTTTAATTACTTCCAGAGTGATAAACCACTTGCCTGACTCGCCTAGGGTTATCCACGTGCCCTAAAACTACAAGTGCTCGAAGCTACCGAAAAACCAGAAGTCGGAAGAAGGACGAAAAAAAGTTTGAAACACCCAATACTCACTTAGGTGAGTCGATAATATCACATTTCATTTTCAAAGATTTAAATTAGGGTAAATTTGGAAAACTGTGGAGTGAAACTGGTAAATCTCAAGTTTTATTTTCAGCCAAAGGTATGTGGTAAATAGTTGTAGGTAAAACCTGTTTAAAAAAAAGGTTTTCAGAAGAACAATGAGCAGTCACAGTCCTGAATTTGCACAAGACGTGTCCGTACTGAGGAGACAATGATGGTCTAACCCATATAGCTATTTCCCTTAACTTTCAACACGATTTCAACAGTCTCTGACGGTATCGAAAGGTTCACACCGACAGTCACGGGACGATAAGACCACGGTCGAGTCACCGTCAAGTCAGGAGCAACCCAATTCATACTGCACAGTCAGTCCACCGTCAGTCACCGTCATCTTCTCCGGGCAGCAAGTGATGTCGTCCAACAGGATTAATTTACTAATTTAGTTTGTAAAATAGCTTTAATTTTGGATGAAGAAGCGAGACCTCGTTCTCAAAGACAAGAGTGGGTACATAAAATATTTTCGTCGAGGAGAGATGAAGGGGATTTCGCCAAACTGTACCCACAGCTCGTGGATGACGAGACGAAATTCTTTCAGTATTTTCGTATGTCGCATTGCTAAGCATTAGTGTTGATTTCTCGAAGTGATTTCCAACGTGGAAACTAATCTCGTTTATGTTGACATGAACTGGTAAACAGCCTCTAAACCACTACCATACCACAACTTCGTTTCTACCTGAATGTAATAAACAATTTTCAAAGCGTGTTTATAGGAAGTGTTACCTATTTGATAGTTTTTATGGAGGAAGCGCTGAGTTTGTGGAACTCCATTATCATGTGAGTAGGTTGAAAAAAGACTTCAGTTCCACAATCTTTGCACAAAGATTGTGGAACTGAAGTCTTTTTTCAACCTACTCACATGATAAGTGTTACCTACCTATAAGAGAGACGTTGTACTGTAACGCACTAAAAACATAAAATTTGTATGTCTTTAGTGCGCTACAGTATGAGCTGTATGCAAGCGTTTTTTCGATAGGTAATAACTCATTTGAAAAGAAAAAAACCTTCAAAATTAGTGACTTTACATAGTAGGTAGTTTACATACGTAGAATTAGAAAATCTATTATAATCCGTCCGTCCGTTGTACATGGTTCACGTACAAAAAAATTCTATATTAGTCGGAAATTGTGACCAATTGTCTAAATTTTATTATTGACTCACAAACTCTAGTCTACCTCTTTTTGATTATAAAATAAAATTCACAAAATAAAAATATGAATTGCGGGTAAATTTACAAGACAAATATGAATTGTGGGAAATTCATATTGAATTTTTGTAGAATTTTAGTGGAAAAACTTGAATTTAAGTAAAATACTTGGTAAAGTAGGAAAATTTGAGTGACATCCACAAAAAATACAGTAAGTGTTTGTAAAATTCACAAAAAAAAGTGAATTTCTGGTAAAATTTACAATAAGATGTGATTATGGCTTTATTGGTATTCATATCTGTATTCGTATTCGTATTGATATTTTCTGATTTATGAATTTTATTCGTATTCATGTCTATGAATATGAATACGCCCATTTCTGCCCTAAAGAACGGATTTGGCCAATATGAGTTGCGACCACTGGTACCATCATGGTTAGGTGGCTAATGTCAGCTCATTGCATTTGTTACATCCAGACAAGACCAAGTAGGTCGATATAAAAGTTTTCTTTTTTCCTCCAACACTGAAGCACCGTCTCAACGAAGTCAAGTTTTCGGTATCGTCGCTATCGCTATCGTAAATCACTTGTAACGCCCGCCTCGTCAACTACACTACTGGCTTTCTGCCTTTCAAAACTACATATCCAGCTTTCACCTTCAGAACCGAGAGAACGTCCCGAACAATAGGTGGACCTGATTAAAGAGGTGGGAGGAACAGCTCTTCGTGATGAACAGTTCGCGGGCTCGTGATTGATGTGGGCGCTCTCCATTATAGCGATCCGGTTCTCTTTGCAGCCGGAATTTTTTTTTTTTTTTTTCTTCGAGCATTTCCTTACAAAACCACTTCTCACAAAGGTTTTTACCCGAATCCGCTGCAACCTTTCACTCGTAGCGTTTAAAATCTCACGTTTCCACCGCTCCGAGGATACTGTACAACGTCTCATTCCAGCGGGTTTTTCTCTCTGCGTGCGACAGGACTTAGACAGGATTAGATTCATACGCGCTGTATAATAATTCATATCGCAACGAAGAGACGCTTCAATTGCAACCAGACACTTCGGAGGCATCAGAGTACGACACGAGGAGCTGGCATGCTGTGAGTCAATAGCAGAGATGGGCGTATTCATATTCATAAATATGAATACGAATAAAATTCATAAATCGGAAAATATGAATATGAATACGAATACAAATATGAACATGAATATGAATATGACCATAATTACATATTCTATTAAATTTTCCCAGAAATTCACATTTTTTTTGTGAATTTTACTAAAATTTACTGTATTTTCTGTGGATTTCACTCAAGTTTTCCTATTTTACCAAGAATTCTACTTAAATTCAAGTTTTTCCACAAACATTCACATTCCTTCTGTGAATTTACCACAATTCATTTTTTTTAATGAATTTTATAAAAAAAATTTGACATTCATGGATGAATTACACTAAACTTTCTCCTTTTTACCGTAAAATATTTTAATATTTTATTTTAATAACACAAACCTTTATTTTATCGTAAAATATTAGTAGAATTGACGTAAAAACAACTTGAATTCCAGTAAAAAAAATAGGAAAATTTGAGTGAAATCCACAAAAAATACAGTACATTTTACTAAAATTCACAAAAAAATGTGCATTTCTGGGAAAATTCACAAAAAGATGTGATTGTGGCTTTATTCGTATTCATATTCATATCTGTATTCGTAATCATATTCATATTTTCTGATTTATGAATTTTATGCGTATTCATATTTATGAATATGAATACGCCCATCTCTGGTCAATAGTACGGTGGAACTGGACATAATTATGTTCTTGATGGATGTTTGACGGAAAATAATACTTTTACAGCGTGTTTTTCAGCATGATCAAGTAACTGCAATGTGTCCAATGTCTATGTTCAGTCTTTTATAAATGCTTATTCAACTACTCCTCAATATCGTAGGTTTAAAGGAGAAAGTTAGCCCGTTCAGAGTCTCCAGTGCCCTAGAATCCGGCTAATTCCAGCTTAGAAGTTCGCAGATTACTAAAACTTCGGCTAAGGAAAACATGTTCTGCTCTTCAATATGTTGTAGTCAATGCTTTGAAATTCTAAAACCATAAAACAACGTTGTGAACCGATCTGGTTCATTTCTGACTACTTACTGGTTCAAACGACTTAAAGATTTCTTCCTGACATTCCTTACAGAAACACAAGGACGTTTAAAGGACCCTGCAGTTGCGTTTTTATTTTACGTTGTGAAATTTTATCCTTCACGTCTTTTAGATTTTACCATTGCCTTTATTTATTTTCTACCCTTCCGGTTTTTTCTCTTGCCTCTCAGGCTTATAAAATGACAAGTCATGTTGACTTGTCTGCTGCTACTAGTTCCGTCTTGGTCAACAAGTTTACTTTATAATACCAGTGCGTGATTAGCCTCATTAACTAAATTAGAACTAGTTGAGTTAGCAAAACAAGCACCTACTGGGAGAGCATTCATTCCTTCTATTTGATTGAGCAGGGCTGGACCTAGAAGTGTGCATCTCCTGAAGGAGGTCTTCCCAAAATTGTTCATCTTCAACACCACCGAAACAACACAATAATTTTGAATACAAGAGTTTTAAAACTCCTGGTTTTGCATGTATTTGAAAATCTTACATCAGAATTTGTTGGTGGTGGAGAATCCACGTTGATTCATATCATGAAGTTCACAATATGAAACAGCCGAAAAGAACAATGTTGCCCGGACGTTTAAATGTGCCCAATGTTGACAATATAATTTTTTGCCGTGATCCTACTACTCAAACCCAGAAACTAAGGATTCCATCGTATCGGCCGCAAAAATTAGAATCTGGTTACATACTAAACTCATTTTCGATAAAAATTGAGATGTACAATGTTATCTAACTTCTAGAACTTTTGACGACGATTTGTAGAAATTCAGTCGAAATTTTTGTCCTGTGAGTATGTTGATGCTAACTGCAATGTATCGTACATGTATCGTATCGTACAATGTATCGTATATTCATCAACTAAACCATAATTATGGTTTAGTTGATGAATATAAAAACCAGCATAGGAAACTGATAAACAAAGAAAACAACTCATTTGGATTGAACAGAACATCAACGTGGGAAAGGGCCAAAGTGAAAGGGAGAGCTCAGAGATAACGTTGGGAAACATCAAATGAAATCATCCCCGAAATGTACAAGGGTCTGATAAGGGGAGCAAAGAGCGGTCTTAATTTTCTGATAAGCCCCGCACAGGAGGTTGCAGGCGGTCGAAGGGTCTGGAGAACCGGTGGTTTTCTACCTGTTCCGGTAACTGAGATGTTCCGTTACGTTTGTTGCGACTGTTTCTTTCTCAAAATGAATCAGTCAATGTTTATATGGAGAAAACCATATACCTGGCAGGGCACCTGAAGAAGAATATAGTTTTTTTAAACATGAGCTCGTAAACCAATGCGAACTACTCGTATCAGGGCTCATGAAGTAAAGCCCTGTGCCTAGTTACCAGAAAAAAGAATGCCAATATTCTGAGTGACTTGGAAAGCGCCAATACTTCCTCAGCGTGCTCAGTTATCTGTTGGGAATTGTAAATATCAATTTATCATCATTTGAACTATTATTCAGGTTGTAACATTTTGGCGGCCCAATGTTTTTGTGAAGTTTTGAATTTTGAGTGACACGCTGACGAACAGCTAAAGTTTACTCGATGAGGTCGAAATTGAAAGGAAAAACAACCGTTTTCTACAGTAACCGAAAGTTGAAGATAACCACGACGACCAAAAAAAAAAATCCGTTCATAGTTCAAAGTAGCTTTCACCACTTGGAATTTTTTATGAGCGGTGAATACGCAAATGAAGCGAAACTGAAAGCAAGCGGGTTTTCTTAAGGCTCAATAGCCCTTGTATAGTTCTAAAATCAGCCACCACGTAGCAGCACCAAAATGAAGGAAATTTAGATAGGTGATAATTCGAGTTCTATTGAACCGATTTTAGATCTGAAAACGGCTATGGACGTAAAAAGAGCGTAGAATTTTCGGAAATTAGTCGAAATGAGTCATAATCAAAAATTGAGAAAGTTGCGATCGTTTTTTTACATTTCCAAGCCATTTTTTGAAAAACTGAGGTAGCTCTGCAATGCACTGCATCGTCCTGAGTCCAAAACAATTTTCAGATTTCAAATCGGTTAATTAGAACCGACCGAAACGCGATTTTACGGTGTAGGAGAGGCAAGGGGTGGAGGTGATGAAGGAGAAGCGGCAAGGGGCTGTTCTCTTCGTCGAAAACGATATGGAAAATGGTACAAACACGGTGCGTAATAGCGTGGAGTTTGGACTACTTCCTAACTAAGAGTACCTAGAAGGCAACAAGGCGATGATTTGGGGAACCAGTGAGTGGGGGAAGCCTCACACATCGTCGGGTCCCACTAGGCCCCTCTAGTATATTGAGATTGGTCCCTATCCGCAGCGTTTCTGACCCTCGAAAACATCGAAGTATGCCAATAAGAGAGCCGTCTACATTGAACCAACCATGATACATTATGTTGCTACAATCTGTATACTAAAAGCTTCATTTACTGGTATATAAAAGAAGTACCTACTCATCTTCCTGTATATTTTGAAATTTATACTTTCTTCACCCTATCACCAAAGCTTGAAAAAGATAGGTAGTATTGCAATCGGCTTGAAAACCAAATTTCGAAATGACTTCCGAAAAATTCCTTTATCAACATATAAACCCGTTTCAGAACATTCTAAACAAATTTCTGTGTGTGTGTATGTGATTATGTATGGAAGTCGTCACGATTGCGGCCGGTAGGAAGAATACATTTTTATAATGTAGGTAGTTTCTTCATAATATTTTAATTATGGTTTATAAAATAGTTTTATCGTAATATTGAGATATACTCAATATTATACAATACACCACATTACTAAACAAGTAAACTTGTACAATAATATACAAGTATACTGTACAATATTATATGGTAATAAACAACGCCATTCTTTTGCCCGCTGTTCGAATCAACTTGCAAAGGGAAGTGGTTCCCCAACCTCATTGGGATCATCTAATGTGTTGACGTTTCCAAGGAAACGAATGATGACCTTGGTTTACGTGCTTTGATGACTACCGGCGCGACGCCCGCCCGTTTGTTGCCCCGTTCTCCCTTGCCGCGATTCCTTCACCACCTCCACCCCTTGCCTCTCCCATTCCGTAAAATCGCGTTTCGGTCGGTTCTAATTAACCGATTTGAAATCTGAAAATTGTTTTGGACTCAGGACGATGCAGTGCATTGCAGAGCTACCTCAGTTTTTCAAAAAATGGCTTGGAAATGTAAAAAAACGATCGCAACTTTCTCAATTTTTGATTATGACTCATTTCGACTAATTTCCGAAAATTCTACGCTCTTTTTACGTCCATAGCCGTTTTCAGATCTAAAATCGGTTCAATAGAACTCGAATTATCACCTATCTAAATTTAGGGTCGATGGTGCAGCCATCTATTGAATTTTCTTACAAGTTTTTTTTGGGCTATTGAGCCTTAAACGAAGCGGAACGTCAGAAAATCTCGACGGACAATGGGGAAGGAACTATTGGATGATACGACGGATAGAGGAAAGCTCTAGTGCTCTATCCGTTTTGCATTGTAAGAGTCACTTGGTTTCGCTGGAAAATGTGAAAAGTGCGCGAAAAGCAGAGATTCACGAGGAAATACGCATGTAGATCAAGGCGAATCCGAGTATGGGAAGATACCTGTTGACAATGAGCGAAATCTGAACGGTTCCTAAACGCGAATGTTTAGTAACCGGAGTGATTTGAAATGAAAAAACTCTGCAAATTCTTGACACAACGGTTTATTATCTTCTTTGAGCAGATCATCCTAATCTTATTAACGAAATGATATATGAAACTCTAGCTCAATATCCAAATTTAATTTGTTTGAACAAATAGGAAGTGTTTAAACAATTTTACAGCCAGGAAACCGAGAGAATATTGCAATGTCATTCATATGCGACCCAAGTTTAAAATTTGAAGTCAACATCCAAATTTATTTTTTTTTTAAACAAATAGGTATTGTTTAAACAAATTTACAGTCATGAAACCCAGTTAATATTGCATTGTCATCCATCTGCGACCTAAGTTTAAAACTTCAAATCTCTAGCTCAACATCCAAATTTATTTTTTGTCTAAACAAATAGGTACCTATTGTGTAGGTAAACAATTTTACAGTTATGAAACAGTAGGTACCTATCTTAAATAACTAGCAACCCATTTATTGCCCATAAGTGACGGGAATTCGCAGTTTCCGATTCCCTATTGCGCTTTCTGTTCTAGACACGTCGAATTTAGGGTGCTTACAACTAAACAGAACGGTGAACCATTCAATTCGCTCTCGACGCAAGAAAAACTCTCCCATGATTCTACGTACCTTGAAACGTAAACCTGAGGTGGGGGTTAACAATTATTTGTTCATTATTGAGAATAATAAACCAAAATCGGTTTGGCTACTAATTCTATCATAAGATTATTCATGATTTCATTCTAGAATTATACACACGATTTTCAAGGTAAACTTTGGTGCTTTCACTTTGAATGATTATGAAACGTGTTGCTTTTTTCGAAGAAAACGAAGCTATTGTTCTCGGTCCAAAATTTTCAAAACTCGAATTTCCAAAAATGTTAATACCAAAATCCGTTTCAGACCCTCCTGAATTCATTGCCAAAAGACATCAAAAATCATATAAACATATACATGTACCTATAGGTATGTGTTGTGTGTGTTTGTGAGTGTGTGTCATTCTAGGCATTAGAATTGAAATAAAAAGTTCAAACTTGTACAAAAAATCTGTCTAGGCAATCAAAGGCTAAATTCGTAGATGGACAGAATCGGGTCATCGGGTTTAGGGGAGTTTTGAGGGGGGGGGGGGGATATAACCTATAAATTCCCGAAATGAAACAGTTTGACAAGTGACACCACATCTTGAAGACTTTTTAAAGCTGAAAAAACGTGGTAGTTACTTGAGATGATCTTCACGGTTCATCCGCTCTAACCTGATAACGGAATGAGATATCGTGTACATCATCGTGTACAGCGTTGAAAAATCTATAAGCTGGGGTGTCAATCGGCCAAAAATGGAAACAAAATTGGTTATAAAACCAGGAAAATAGAGACATTTTTCATAAAACCAGTTAGGTATTTTTTTCGAAATTTTGCTGTTATAGCCACACTGCATGACTGTGGATTTTATGTAATGAAATATTCCGGCCATTCAAAATGGGAAAATGCTAAATCTATTAGAAATATCGTTGAAATGAGTAATGTATTCGAGATAAGAAGGTCGATAAAGCCTGGTGATTAAAGTCTGTTACCTATAACATAGTTTTGTTTCAGAGATTCAGTGGTACATGTATACGTGGTGCTATTCAGTTTTCAAAATCATTTCTAGTTGGGTTGATACGTTCAGAAATGCTATTGACAGATTCAAGGAAGATTCAATGAACAACGTGCTATTTCAGTTCAAAGCGATCTCTAAGAACGCTATGTACATATGATTATACCTACTCACTTGCGGGGGCTTTCAAATTGTACCTAGATGTGATATTGGTTTAGCCGAGCGGAATGCCCTTTATGTTGCTTTGAATTGAAACGGTCGAGCATTGAGAGAAACGCACGCTGTAATTTACCTCGGTGTCCTTGCAATAACGCATTGTGGCATCCGCAAGGTATAACTTCCTCGTGGGGAAACCCTTTGAGAGGTTATGTCTTTAGGAAACGCGAGGCGGCGGTTAGAGGGAGATATTGAGGACGACAAAAGGCCAGAGCGAAGAATGATACTCTCTCAAATGGGGTAGAAATACCCTCAGTGAAGAGTAATAATTTGTGGGATGAGCGGCGTATTGTGGGGAGCTTTGCTGTGGCGGGCAGTTGGGAAACGGTAGTACCTTCCTAATAATTAAAAAAAAACCAACCTACCTACCTAATACAATAAAGGAAAAGGTTACAAGATGTGCAAGATGGCGAACCTTACAGGTTTAACCTTAGGGCGTCCTCATGTCATTATAAGTTTAGAGGGATTCGCCTATTGTTCGTGGATGCTTATACCGTAATTATTGCATTTAACACATAATGATCTTGGAAGGTATAAAAGGGCTCAAGAATTACATGATGCAATTCAAGTCAATACAAGTCTTAAGTCAATTCAAGTCAATACAAGTCTTAAGACTTGTCTAAGGCACGACTAACGAGCGTTTCATCGCAACCAATCTGCGCTGAGTGCGTTATCAACCGATCAAACGTCAAAAACCGTTCTGCCAACTGGAAATTCATCTGTCAGATTGCACAATTTGTTCAGTGCTAGAGGCCTTGCTTTAGAAAAAACCCCATTTTAAACAAATTATTTAATGTTGAAACGTTGCCTATTTCCACTAGAATCGTGATACTTGACAGATATTGTTATACCGATCTCGTCCATATAACATGGCGCTAACATGGTGGGGGGGGGGGGGGAATTGGCATCAGCACTAACCGAAGACAACCTTGAACCAATTTTGCAGCACCTCTTGGGATAAAGACGAACTACAACAACAACTAAAGGAAAATATCTGGTCCTCTACAATCAGTAATAAATAATAATTGAACGCCCATATAAGGGAGGTGGTGTCAAAGTGAAGAGGACTGATAAAGGGGGGAAAAGCGGCTACTAACGGGAAGCACAATTCGGAACAACAACTTTCAAATTTTTGCTTAACTTATCACCCTTAGTTTGAATTTTTCACACAACGTACAAATTTTCCCTTTAGGCAGAAATTGAAAAAAAAAAAAAAAAAAAAACTCAAGTGAAATGAAAGTCACACCGAAAGTTATCATTCAGTTATTTACACTTGGAAAACACTATTTGCAAATCGCATTTTGGGCTGAGTGGGACTTGAGCATGTTGATAGTTGATTCAGTGTGTCCCCTTACCAGCTGAAGTATGAAAGGATAAAAAACTCTGCGAATTCTAGGAAAATAGTTTATTATCTCCTGAACAGATCCCTTCTGATAGATCACTGTTCTGTTTTATTTTAAATGTTATTATAATTAGTAATTAATTATTAATATACTTAATTATTAATAATATAGTAGATAAATTATTGATTTATAAATAATAATAATAATATTAATATCAATAATTCACTCGATATCTCAAAACCATGTGCCGTTTGAATCAGCTGGGCCAGTATGAACATTGACCCGACAGGCTGCCGCATGATTCGCCCTCTTCTATCTGTTCCATCTTTCATCCGTCATTGTGAACGAACGGCTGGTCGTTAAAGAATTCTCTGGAACTGAACTCTATTCAAATGTGAACTGTATTGAACTATACTATTCAATCTGGATTTTCCAAATTTTCGAAATTTGTTTTGAACCCATTCCCATTGACCTGGCGTTATGCAAAGTTTCAAGGATCATCCTTGGGCTGATCCAAACCCATAAATCAAATTTTGTAATTTTAGAACACCGCTAACTGGGTAAAGTGACGCGGACGGTTGGTTGTTTAAGATTTGATTTGCTGAAACTGTTAACGTTTTAAACCAGCGAATTTTGAAGGGGTTTAAACAATTTTATTATTGGTCGATTACAAATAGGGATGCAACATCGGAAACAAATAATCGATTATAACATCAATTTACTAAGCTGACCGATTAGTCGGTATTAAACAATCGATGTTCGATTAATCGAAAGCAAATATGTAATCGCGTTTTTTAAGAACTTATTTCAAACGCATAATTATTTGCTTTCCGATGGTTTTTCGTCTGTAGGTGACGACATGATATTATGTCGTCATATTATGTCGTCAATAATATTAATAACATAACAATATTATTGTTAAATTACAAGGCTAATGGAGATAGGGGAATACCAAAACGAATAAAATTGTATAAAATGGTTTTTTATTATAAATTGAGGGTACCATAAATTGAACCGATAAAAAATGTACATTGAAAAAAAAAATGTTTTGGGACATCTTGTAAAAAGGTTTTGAGAGGATATATCCCACGTCACACTTCAAGTGGTTCCGCTCTTGGATCAGCGTCAGTCCCGCTTTTGAGAATAATCTCTCAGCAGGAACTGACGTAGCCACAGATGCAACACACCTTTGGTTTATTATCTTCGACAATGAACCGTTGGAATCGACCAAAGAAAACACTATTTCAACACTTCTAAAATGTGAACTAAAAACTATACCGTTCTATTTGAAATTTTCCCCACCACCAGGGGAGGGGGTACCTAGGGTTCATAAAACATTAATTTTTCAAATCCCATTGTCAACAACTTTCATTTGAAACGGTAGATTATGATCGTAAAATCTAGACCCCCCACCACAGTAATACTGCCGTTAGAATGAAGAACGCCTCACCTCAAAATTTTCATTTTTTTTTTTTTACGTAATCCCTATAATAACCAATTTGAACGACACAACAAAACTGTTGAAATTTTCCGTTTATTTGTATTTTGTTAAACATTGAATGAGGAGGTGCCAAGCATTTCCTTCAAACTGCATCTTTTACAATCAACTCGTCCAGAATAGAAGCTCTGAACGCGTTGTCTGATTAGCGCGAGGCCGGTTCTTTCAACTTGATTAGGTCACGGCGATGAATTCAGTTTTGATAATGGAAATTTTATCGTCGGGTTCAAAACAAAACGAAAGGGAACGCGCTCGGTGAACGATGAAGCTCGATAGAAATTGAATGGGAGCCGAAGTGGTTCCAAATCGTTGAACGAGAACAATTGATTTTCAACTCGGAGGGTACGAGTATATCGCTCTCTCGCGGAAAATATTCCCGCCGCGAGAACGAAGCTTTTGAAAAACAGCCTCCGGAATAAATCATTTTATACCGATCCGGTGTAAAAAGGGCTTGGGCCCGGTGGATGTATTGTGAAAAAATGAAATTACACGATACAATAAGATTTACTCGAAGAATTTCAATGAAATTGCAAGCAGACCTCCGCGAATTTACAATTATTTACTGCTAGTCCGTGAGTGAAGCGTACCCTGAATATGCCGTTATTTAACTCGCCGTTCTGAAGTTTCTTATATTAGTTCAGTAGCGCATTTAGTTATAACTTGGCATAATAATCATAAGAGAGTTCCTAAGGGATAAGTCATAGAAGATAGGTTGGAACGTATCTCAACTGCGCTTGCGAGTCGGCTGAGCTCGAACTTATTGCGTTAAGTTTGACTTATCATACATAAGGCGCGTTATCTCTCCAGGCACAAACGAATCGTCTTTTACAGCTCTCCGATATAACAGTGGAACGCCTTTTGCCGCGTTTTTAGTCGTGGAGTCGCCATCGCCAGCTCAAAACTTTCTCCACGAAGTCTTTAATGTGTGATGTGTGTTTAATGTTCCTTAAATGATTCTCTGATGTGTGTAAAATGAACTCATCTACCGTCGTTATTCACTTAGCGTTGTGCTAAGTTGAGGTGACGTTACTTTTAGATTAAGCCACTTCCGTCAAAGCTGACTTATTTGGTTAGCATCCAAAAGTTGCTCTCCTTAGATTAGGCCTTTCCGTGATGAACAGTTCATAAGTTAGATAAGTTACTTATCTCTTAGGAACTTAATATGAAAAAGGAGAGCTTAGGAGGCCTTAACATGAAAAAGCCTCCCAAAATCTACGGATCTGATAGGTGCCCAATATGACAATAACAGAGTTACTGTGGAATAATGAGTGGGTACTTACATGAGATGGAGTGTATCAGAATGTTACGTTCAATCAAAATAACGTTCATTACCTACAAAAGGAAAAAAAACACGTTACGTATAGTCAAACAAATTCTCCATAATATGAATAAATTGGTGTGAATAATGGTGGGTTAGAAATACGGGATGTAATTGAAGACTCGACGTCGAAGGTAGAAGTAGAATGTATCATATTATGTGGCACATCGTACTAACACCAGATCAACGCCGCGTTATCACAATTTTCTCGACTTTTCTCGGAGAGAGTTGAATTCAAAGTACCCACATGAAACTCTTGACTCTCAACTTTGATGTAATGTTGGTCCTAGTTTCATATGCTGGACAACTATCTATTTTGTCCTTGCATCCGATGCCTTTCTGTGTAATGGTTCAATATCACCACATTATTTTCGTCTCTCAAAAACCTTTCCGTTTATTTTTGCGCACCCTTATGAGAAAAAAACTCGATTTTCATTGATACAGATATACAATTTATATCTGTATATTCATATTTAATATGAATACGAATAAAGCCATAATCACATCTTTTTGAGAATTTTCCAGAAATTCACTTTTGTTTTGTGAATTTTACTAAAATTTACTGTAGTTTTTGTGGATGTCACCCACATTTTCCTATTTTACCAAGAATTTTACTACTTTAAATTCAACTCTCTCCTGAAAAGTCGAGAAAATTGTGATAACGCGGCGTTGCTCTGGTGTTAGTACGATTTGCCACATAATATGATACATTCTTACCGTTCTCCTTCTTCCTGTAAATTTGAAAAAATTGTTTACATCGATTTTACTAAAAATCACTGTATTTGGTGTGAATGTTACTAAAATGTTTTTTATTTTACAATGACTTTTACTGAAATTCAGCTTGTTTTTACATAAATTCGACTAATTGTCAGTAAGAAGGAGAAAGTTTAGGGTAATTCATCTATAAATGGCAAAAGTTTTTATAAAATTCATTGAAAAAATATGAATTGCCGGAAAATGAACAAAAAATACAGTAAATTTTATTAAAATGCACAATGAAACGTGAATTTCTGGGAAAATTCACAAAAATGTGATTATAGCTTTATCCGTATTCATATTCATGTTCATATCTGTATTCGTATTCGTATTTTCTGATTCATGAGTTTTATTCGTATTCTTACTTATGAATATGAGTACGCCCATCTCTGGTTGGGGTTCAGCGTGATAATTCGGAAGCTGCCCGTCATGGAAATGTATAGGTATGTAGGTTCATAAGGTCGTAGGAAACCCTTTGTTACTCGAATGAAAACTCGTGTTACTGCTTAGGGTCCGAAGAATTTCAAAATACTCTCCAAAGGAGCTCGACAGGCTTGAGTACCTAAAGGTAAGGCACGGTATCAGTATTTTAAAGGTTATCTTCTAAATACAACATTAAATGACTAAATACGACTATTAACTTCTCAATACGACATAGAATTTCTCTCTAAATACATCAAAGTTAAAGGACCGATTCTTCCGATCCCGTGAACCCGCGTAGTTCTGTTCAAACTCGATTTTATAATTACCAACGATCCTTAAAAGTGTTTTCGTGTTCCCGCCGTAGAGACAGAGGAAAAAAAATAAATAAATGAATGAAAAAGCTCCCGCGACGACCTGAATTTAGAAATTTCATTAGCCCGAAAAGGTCGAAGTTTTTAATTCGATGAAAGTCCGACTGCTAGTTCTGTTGATCTCGAAACATGACTGCGGGCAGCGGCTGAACCTGAGGTCGAAAAAGTTAATTGAGACATTCGCGAGGCGAAACTAGACGCGATTAAGGTGGAGTATGAGCGGGCAAAGCGGGAATTTTCTCTCTCGTCGTTAACTTTCAACGAGGCGAACGCCCCAATTCATTTGGACTGTTGGAATGTGAAAAACGATTAAAATGAAGGCGCGGAATTCCAGAGGCTTATTAAAACCCGATCACTTAGCCAGCCAGCCCTCTGACGTCATAGGCTCTTACGGCATAGGCTGTGACGTACTAGTTGGCCTCCGGCCAGCCGTCTGACGTCATACGCTCGTGCGTCATAGGTGCGTCTGACGTAGTGGCCCGCCTATCGCTTGTGTTCTGACGTGATCTGAGGGAAAGGGTGAATCAAGGAAACAAATTTTTCCCGTTTCAGTTTATGTGCCAAAGCGAAGACATGAAAATGTCAAAAGAATGTCAACTCCATCCTGTTGTTGATACAGTCGAGAATTAAATGCTTGCATACGAGTTTGCAACACATTGGGACATTTTATGTCTTTAAAGAAGTGATTCAAGAACCTTCGAACAATCCTACATCGCCTACCCCAGTAGCGTAGTTGTTATACTTAATTGTAGGGTTCATCATAAATTATGAAGCTTGCATTCGTGTTGACAATATAAATGATTGAGAATGATCACCTGTGTGTAAACAATTATTTAAACAATCACGCTCATACCGCAGCTTGTCGGCCACGCACTCCGCAGTGGTTAACGTAATATGGTTAGGTAAATCGAGAGCTATCCAACGAGTGGTGAACGATTTTTGTACGATGATAACTGGCGAAGATAAAGTTCCGTAGCAACGAATCGGTTGTAAGCGAAAATCATCAGAAATTTTCGTGACGATTTCGTGTGACGCTTTTGTGTAACGTTTTTCGAGTTATGTGCCAGAGTAAAGATATAAAATGTTAAAAACATGATATTTATAAATATCATCAGTATTTTCGAAATCATGGATGATTTTTAATATTGAAAATGCTTGGGGTTTAGGGATGGTTAGGGATAGTTAGGATAGTATCTTTAGTATTTTGCTTAAGTATACAAGTCCTCAACAATGCATCCTCCGATCGCCAAATTGAAGACCATTAATTTATGCGTCGATTGAACTTTAATCAAGGAAACAAATTTGAATCAACAAATTTGAATTACTTACTAACCTATAAATTTGGACCAATTTATAGGTTAGTAATCGACAGCTTAAAAAAGGACAATTGTTCCCGAATTGGCTAAAATTTACCACTTGACGTAAGAAAGTGAAACAGTATTGACAATTTGTTTTCTTGGTCGATTCCTAACCGAACCTGTATAATTTTGCATCTTCAAATTATCTCAATGTTATTGAATGATCATGTTGTTAATATAATATATTATATACTTTGGTCTTCGATTTGTGGTAGTTATACCTACTAATAGACACGCTAAAAAACGGAGGTATAGAATGAGAGAGTCTATTTCCACGAAAATAATGAGTACAATTGTTAAATCGATTTCGACGATTAGGTGGTCATCATCAGTAACAAACATAACAGTTCATGTTTGTTACTGATGATAACCTATAGGTTATAATTATATTTAATTATATAATTTTATATAATTATATAATTTTATATTTAATTATATAATATTTAATTATATTTAATTATATTTAATTATAATCGTCACAGGATAGTATCTGGTGCACTTCGGCAGCTTGGTTATACGCATCTATAAAAAATAGAGCTTTATAGTACTCATCGTAAGAGGGCCTTGAGGGGGCGGCTACGAATTCCGTCCCGGAACCTCATTAAAATATTAAGCCGGCTTAAAAAACCTTGGGATTCCGTCCCTACCTTTAGCGTGGGGCTCACTGGCACCTTGGGATTCCGTCCCAACAACTTGGACCCAGCCTACTGAAACCTTGGCACTCCGTTCTGAGGAAAGTAAAAAAAAAACTACAGACATTGTGAAACATATCATCGTATAATATACACTAATAATATAATATACACGCAAGGCCAGTTGTGACAGTACCCTATATGGTACTAATCAGTTGATTAGGGGATGTTTTTATTCCGCAATCCCGTCCACTTGATCTATATGTCCAACTAATCTATATGGTATTAATCAGTTGATTGGGGGAGGTTTATCGGAGGAACCACTAGCCATTCCTGATCTTCACTTAAAACCGTGAAACGTTTTTTAAGTAACGTGTTTTTGACATGGCACACAACCAAATTTTCGTTATGTCACGTTACGTTACGTAACGAAATATGCTCAATGATTATTATGATTCGTAGAAGTGAGGTAGGTAGGTACCTATATGATTATAGCTGAAATTTGGCTATTATGATTTGGCTGGTAGCCTCCTTAGGACGTGAACAATAAGGTGCACAGGGTTTTGATCAGCTGAGTGGCTCCTGAAGCTAACTTCTTTCCTATCAACCGTAGGAACCTGAAATTTGGCTGGTAGCCTCCTTAGGACGTGAACAATATGGTGCACAGGGTTTTGATCAGCTGAGTGGCTCTTGAAGCTAACTTCTTTCCTATCAACTGTAGGAAGCTGAAATTTGGCTGATAGCCTCCTTAGGACATGAACAATAAGGTGCACAGGGTCTTGATCAGCTGAGTGGCTCATGAAGCTAACTTCTTTCCTATCAACCGTAGGAAACTGAAATTTGGCTGGTAGCCTCCTTAGGACGTGAACAATAAGGTGCAGAGGGTTTTGATCAGCTGAGTGGCTCCTGAAGCTAACTTCTTTCCTATCAACTGTGGAAAGCTAAAATTTGGCTGGTAGCCTCCTTAGGACATGAACAATAAGGTGTAAAGGGTCTTGATAAGCAGAGTGGCTCCTGAAGCTAACTTCTTCCCTATCAACCGTAGGAAGCTGAAATTTGGCTGGTAGCCTCCTTAGGACGCTATGTGTTTGGAGTCGGTTCAGCAGTTTCGGCGGAACCAGGAGGGTGTGAGACATCCAAATCTCGTTTTAAAGTTTTTTTTTTTGGTTATCTTTTTCGTAGCCATTGTGGAACACCGAAATCTTGAAGTATATGGAAGTATTCACTCATACATCCAAATTTGAAAACAGTTGAGTGTTACCTACGTAATCAATGCTACCCAAGCATCAAAATATGAAAATAGTTTATTGTTGTCTACGCAATCAATGGTTAGTGGGGTTAATGTACTGTCATGTAGAACATATAACATATAACATACCGTTCTTTCACTACCCACGACGATTTATGTATGGATGTAAATAATAAATAAAAATATGAGTTTAATTTTTGTTTTCTTTATATTGAAAAAAATGTAATTCACAGAGGAAGAAAAGATTGCTAGAAGATGGAAGGGAAGAAGGAGGGAGGGAAAAGATATGAAATGTCCTAATGCGTTGCAGACTTGTATGCAAGTTTAGTTTTATTAAGTAACGTGTTTATGTTGGCTGTTCACAAAGACTTCTAATCAACGCTGAGAGAGGGCGGGACGGAAATCCAAGGTTCGCCCGAGCCGAGGGATTAACCGTGCGTGGGTTTTACCTGCTCCCGGGACGGAATCCCAAGGCACCCCCTTGAGGCATTAGTAATAATTTGCGCCGCTGGTTTCGGCGCTTGCTATTCTCCCGCGCATGTGGGGCCTGTCACCCCGGCCTTTTCCCACCGCGAGCACCCTATCTCTGCCTGTGCATGTGTGATACTAGCGGGCGTGTTCGTACGGGGCCTCCCTCAGTGGCCATTTCCTACCGAGACCGCTCTATCTTATGAAATTTCGCTTCGGTCTATTGCTACAAGTGTCGAGCTGTGTATGTGTAATTTTACCGCGGCGTGCGGGGCCTGTCTCCGCGGCCCCTTTCAACCATAACCATCCTCTCTCTGACCAACATTGATGCGTGATCTTAGCGGTCATGTCGACCTTTGTTCCGCCGCCTTTTCCCACCAGGAGCACCCTACCTCTTACCGGCGCAATTAGCGACGACCTGTGAATGTGTGATCTAAATTAGATCATCTAATACGGGCTTGCGGGGCCTGTCTCCGCGGCCTTTTCCCCCACAACTACCACCCTATTTACTTATCGCATGCATTTGCCTTGACCGTAGACAACTAGTGTCGACGCATGTGTATGAATAACTTATCGTATGAAGAACTTGCCTCGACCAGGAAATCAAGGGATGAGGTTGAGGGGCCTGCGCACCCCGGACTATTCCCACCGCGAGCACCCTAGCGTAAAATGTCTTCCACTCGCCCTATTCTACGACCATCTACCACCAACCCTACCCCGCCGCGCTAAGCCTCTATCCGCGGCCTTTTTCTACCACCACCACCCTATTCATTTATCGTACGAGGGCTTTTTGAATGGTCGCTGCGATCGTCCGGCGACCTGTTCTCGGTGCCGCTTAGCGAGACGACCCGTGTTGAGGTGTTTTCGCCCCGCGAGTGTGATGGGCCCGCTGCAGTGAACAGCCTTGGCGACAGTCGATTCTAGAAAGTGGCATAGCCTTACGCCTTTCGCTTCAACGGGGCCAGTACCCTCGTCGGAACCCTTCGGCCGGGAGGGTGAAAAGATGGACTGTAGTAGAACAGCCAGCCGTTTGGGTGAGGAGCTCGCCACACGAAAATTACTTTGAAGTCTTGATAGAATGCATGGATAGAATGATTAGCAAGCCCTACTCACCCCTTATATATTCACTTTAGGTTCTCCTATGCGGAGCCAATCAAGTTGCTTCATCGACGAGCTCGGTGTTCATTGGCTCGCTGAAGGACTAATCTATGAGGTTAGTAGATTGACCGATAGTTGCGCTGTGTACACTTTTCGAGATGGCTCAACCAATAGGAAACGAGCACGAGGTATAAATACCGGCCTGCCTCGCCCTCAAAATATAGTATAGTAGAGTTTTCTGTGCTCAAAATCATTCAACACTCTGCTCTTCAACGATCAACATCTCTGGACGAGGCCCTGAGAAGCTAGAAGACCTTCGGATGGTCTAGGTAGGGTAGGCGGGCCCCTTGCGGCCAAAGAGGAGCCAGCCCCCCCCCCCCCCCCCTGTGCGGCAAGAGGAGGCCTGTGTGGCAGAGTTGTGATTATTCGAATAAAAATTTAGTTATAATCGAAAATAAAAACTAAATTAGTCTTAATTCGCAACTTCTTAGTTCCAAAAGTTAGTTTTGACGTTGAGAATAAAAATAAAGTAGTTTCATCTTTTATTCGTAGTTTTGGAACTAAAAATGAAACTAAATTTTTTTCCTCGCGCTTTTAGCGAATTTTCGAAGAAAATTATTGTTCTAGGTCCAAAATTTTCAAACCATCCTGAATCATGACCAAAAATTATACCTATATATATATGTGTCATAGGCTCTTACGGCATAGGCTGTGACGTACTAGTTGGCCTCCGGTACTAGTTGCAATTCTGACTTCACCGTCGTGTTTAGAGTTGAAATGTGTAAAAGCTGTGGGGGGGGGGGGGGGTCATCCAAAAAATGAAATTCTGACAAGTGACACCTCATTTTAAAGGTTTTTACACGCTGAATACGATAGTGAGGTCAGAATTACGGTATACCTACTTTGAAGATGAAGAATACGTTCTTCATGTTAAGTCTTCAACAGTTGAAACTAAAACTAATTTAGTTCCAAAAGTTAGTTTCGAAGTTGCGAATAAAAACTAATAGTTTCAGTTTTTAGTTCCATTTCGGAACTAATTTAGTTTCGGAGCACACATGTATACACGCTGATGGCTAAATCAAAACTAACAATAACAAAACCACGAATTCCAGTAGCCTACACGACCAACTTTGTTTAGATGTACCTAGTATTATTTTAATAAAACGAGGAAATTTCTATGTAATTTAATGTACGTCAAAACGACGCGTGAGCGCATGACCTATGTACGTCAAACCTAGTGCGTCAAATCGACGCGTGAGCGCCTGATCTATGTACGTCAAACCTGGTGCGTCAAATCAACGCGTGAGCGCCTGATCTATGTACGTCAAACCTAGTGCGTCAAATCGACGCGTGAGTGCCTGATCTATGAACGTCAAACCTAGTGCGTCAAATCGACGCGTGAGCGCCTGATCTATGTACGTCAAACCTAGTGCGTCATATCGATGCGTGAGCGCCTGATCTATGTACGTCAAACCTAGTGCGTCAAATCGACGCGTGAGCGCCTGAGTGCCTGATCTATGTACGTCAAACCTAGTGCGTCAAAACGACGCGCGAGCGCCTGAGTGCCTGATCTATGTACGTCAAAATGCTGTTTTTACAGTTACCGTTGGTGCCAAATTTCGTTTTAGCGTTGTTTTCCCTTTGTTAATCGGTTCGACGTTCATCTCGTCGTTCGCTCCATTGGTACGTATGAATTGTTCATACTTTTTGCGACGGGAAAGGAGAATCGACAACAAACTTAAGAAACTCTTCCGATTCCATATCAACAAATAAAATCACAACACTATTGGTTAGTAATTAATCACTTTAAAACCAATTACACAAATACACAAATAAAATATGTAAGATTCGAAGCACACATGTATTCACGCTGATGGCTAAATCAAAACTAACAATAACAAAACCACGAATTCCAGTAGCCTACACGACCAACTTTGTGAACAGATGTAGTATTATTTTAATGAAAACAGAACTGTAGGTAACCTCAAACTCAAGCAGTTGATCACAAAACAAGCGGCAGTGTTCACTATACCTATTTATAACATAAAAATATATATAAGTCTGACATAAATACCAAGAACAAATGCGCAAGAAATGCGTTATAATTCGAGAGCTTTCGATCGAATGGAGAACGATTTTTCTCCAATGAAAACTACAGAAGTTTCATTTCCCTAGCAACGGCTTGGTTGTAAGTGAAAATTATCGTAAAATTTAGGTAACGCTTTTCGAGGACACTTTTTCGTGACAGTTTTCTATTTTAATGTGCCAAAGCAAAGACATAAAGTGTCAATAAATGTTGTTCAAAGTATGAAGTCTAAGAAAGTTCTTCATCAGTATCTTTGAAATATTGATTTTTGAATTGTGCGGATACAGACTGATTGCTTCTCACATGAGGAGTTATTTGGTATGTTGTGTGCTGTAGAGTTGGCAGACCAGACAAGATCTACATCTGTATGATATAACGACAAAAAAATATTGTATTTTATGTTCAAAACAAAACTAGGCATCAGCGACGAGTTGGCGCGAACAGCTTACGCGTTGAGACGTTAAAGTGGCTCAATACGATAATTTTGGTTTATTACCTTCGGTAATGAACCATTGGAATCGCCCAAAGAAAAAATTTTTTAACCCCCCCTCAAAATTTGTTGGTTAACGTTTCAAGATACGTAGATTCAGAAAATCGAATAAAAAAAAAATCCGTCCGTCCGCCGTTCGCGCCACTTTGCCCAGTTAGCGTTGAGTTAAAATTACGAAATTCGGTTTCTGGGTTTGGACCAGCCCCACAATGATCCTCGAAACTTTTCATAACCCTAGGTCAAGGGGAAGGGGTTCAAAACGAATTTTGAAATTTTGAAAATTCCAAAACTCGAAAAATTCATATAGAACGGTGTGTTTTTTATTTCATTTTTAGATAGAGTTTATTCCTAAGAATTTTTTAAGACCATCCGCAGCTTTGTACGACCAGCCGTTCGTTCACAATGACGGCTCAAAGATTGTGCCTCACAACACGATCGTGAATCAAACTGTTTGTTGGTAGGTACTTCTTTTATAGAAAAATTATTACCGACGTAGTATTAGAAACCCCAGAATTATATCGTATTAATTAATCATAATTAATAATAATTATTATTAATAGTAAACACAAATTATTAATACCTAACAATAAATTATAATAATTTTCACTGGGTACTTGATAAAATTGTTAATAATTAGTGATAATTGATAATAATAATTAATCTAACATTTAGGATCTAGACATTTAGACCTAGTGATCTAGACAGAAGGGTGATCTGTACAAAGAAGATAATGAACCGTTGTGTCAAGAATTTGCAGAGTTTTTTGAGATGGAAGCGTTCTAAACTTTGCGTAACGATATCTGAATATCTTTGCATCACTCGACGCCCTCAACTCGTAGATTCGAATCTGTTTTGATTGCGTGCGGTCAACGGATATAACTTGCGTTTCTCCGTACGGATTCAACGTGATAACGATTTTTGCGACACTTGACAACAATACTTGGTCTCGTTTAGCGATTCGTATTCCCGCCGTCGACGTTATGTGAACGTTCGGTTATTCTTCGGGGGATCGCGAGCATCGCGGTCGGCCTGGATATCCACACATGCCGACGGGATTGCCCTGTGTGTTGCCTCGTAACCTTCTGGAACGAATTGTGAATTTCAAGTTGGTTCGTATTGTGTTATGATCATGTCAAGGACCATCGCAGGAATAATTCATTACGATGCAACCTCTCGTACTCATAAATTTTCTTACACAAACAGAAATATCATCATCAAATGTTCTTTCGAGCCATTGCGTTTGCGTGATGAAGAAATGTAGGGACTGCCATCAAAGTTCAATGTTGTGATCCGTCACAATGATGAAATACTACGCATTATCGTGTATATTACATAAATGGAAAAAACCCTGCAATTCCTTCCAAAACGTTTCCATCATTTTCCGTGTCTGTACCCAAAATCCTTGTAACTCCCACAACCACGCGTTATAATGTTCGTTTGAGAAAGACCTGTCTGACAGGCGGCTCATCAGTCGCGGTTTGGTAAATATTCCAACAACATTCCCGGTCGACCTGTTGTATAATTCATAAGTTACCTACTACTTTGTACCTACCGACGTTGTCTATAATTTATATAAAGAAGTGAAGCAGAACTACGATTATCCGGATGCCTATTAGGAAATAATACAAATTTTAAAATGGATTTTCAAGGCAGAATCACGTTGCTGCGCGTTCAGAAGGCTGGCGCAGTAGAGAGTGTTGAAGAAGACGAAGAAGAAGAAAACATGTGTATTAAGAAATTATTGAAGCAATAAAAAGTTCGTAAATTAGTTCAAGTTGCTTACATAAAGAGTACCCAAGTTAGTAATTCAGCATGGATTTGTTATCCGTCTGCCGGGGGCTGCAAGGGATTTATTTGCCATCTGCTGAAAGTGGAGTTACAGCAACTTTCGCTGATGAGTGAGCTGCCACTCCATTAACATGTGGTTTGTGTATTCAAGTGATTCGCCAGATGGGTTATATGGCTCAGTTGTTATTTTATTGTTTAACACAGTTCTTCATGTCATGAAGAATTTGGCAAATTCATAGTTGCAGCAGTTTTCAGAAGCGCCTTCAAGACGATGATGGTACAAAAATCACACTCAAAATAACATTAACTTAATTTCGTATATCGTAGAATCAACCGTATGTTGTCTTTCTCTAGTTTTTGAATGATGACCGCTCTGTAAGGATGTAGAATGTTGTACGCATGACGTAGTACGTATTGAGAATGATCCATTCAAATTGTATACATCAAGTAGTCTTTGTGTAAACATAGTCGACTACACGTCAGAACCGGCTGGGAACGCGCGTCTATCACAGCCGAGAGGGAGACGTGCTCCCGCATCGAGCCGCACGGTTTGACCTCAAAACCTTCTGCTTCATCAGCCTTATTGTTTAGAGACCACACACTCTTCGCATGTTGAGGTTTCTCTCGTTGAATTCATACGTTGCACTCGATCGTTTACGGCAACCAAAAAATTGTAATAAATTGATGATAAATTTTTTGATAAATTCCTGGAACTTTTTGAGGAGACCACGTACATGTAACGGTCTCATAGGAGTATTGAGGGAAAAATAGGCAGCGTGAGATGTAGCAATAAGTTGAAAAAGTGGTGACTGATTTTCGTGCGATGAAAAATTCCGAAAATAAAGTTAAGCGTAGCAACGGAGTGGATGTAACAACTCCCCGATTAATTTGAGAAAAATCCATGGACCGGTGTATCTGCATGAAGTGTACATAATGCATTATAATCTGTTCAACATTTCGATTAATTTTAGGTCTAGTTTCGACTTGAATGTCAAGGAAGACGTCAAGTGGAAACCACATGTTAGGATTTGATTTTGGTTTATTTAAAACTAGAATCCAATTGACGAGTAGCCCAAGTATCAGGGGTTGAAGCGACATAAGATATAATATAGTATGATATTAGAGACACGATTCTAACTGATATTACATTGTGATGGACGGTTGACGATTGATAATATGGTCGAAGACGATAGCAGGTTGCGAATCACCAGACGACCGCATTGATTATAAGAATAGCGACAGATGAGTTTGGCAAAAATCATTTTGTAACCAATATTAAATATTAATGTTGTTACATGGAAGAGATTAGTAAGATTAGTGAAGTTATTACATTGTCCGAAACTAATATTGTGTACCTACGAAAAGCGAGGAAAGTAGTTAGTGCAAGCAACAAAGCATAGCCTACTACTATACGATCATACTATTCCCTTGATACTATATTATAGTTTAGGTACTATATATTTTAATATAATATATATAATTATATATTATAATATAATATATAGTACCTATACTGGGATATATATCCCACTTTGTGATTCCAATGAGGGGTACATACCCTAACCTTTATGATGCAGTAGGTATTTAAATGTGTACCTGCAGTCGCCTTCTCTGTTCCCTTGGAGAGGCAATCCAACAATAAATATTCTGACTAAAGTAAATTGTTTGTTGAGCGGTCTCTCAGTCCAGTGTTTGTCTTTTTTTTTTTTAAACGTAGGTAAATGAGTAACATTTTCATGTTTAATTTTTTTAAATGGGAACAAAAATCATCATATAAAAAACAATTACAGCTAGGTAGGTACTTGTACTTTGGTAGGTACTTGTACGTTGGTAGGTAACAGTAGGTAAGGTTTGTTCGGAAAATACATTGATGTTTCTTATACGAGGTTTCACAACATCAATGTTTGCAGTAAAAACAAAGATCAGTGCGTCAAAATCGACGTTTTTCCTATTGATACTCATCCCTACTATCAACTGCCTTAGTAGTGAGATTTATCTCAAACAATCAAGTTTACAGAGCGTTTTTGTGATAAAAAAGGTGTCCAAATGGCATCCACCAATCCCTAAATGACATTCAACGCTGCGAGAATATTAGCATTTATGTATCAATTTTAAACTCAGAAAGTTGTCAACAACATGAACATGAAGTAATTCAATTCTTAGATTCGATTGTAAAGTTCATTAAATCAAAACTTTTTGAGTAGAAAAATCATGCATCGAACTACAACTGATTCCAATTCACTATATTATACTAGTCCATTCATCCAAGTATTGTCAGGATTCGAGCTAATACCCATCACAATGAGGCTAAGAGGAAACGAAGCAGAATAATTCTGCTTCGTTTCCTCTTAGCCTCATTTATGCCTAAATTATTTAGGCATAAAGGAACGTCAAGAAAGTGGCAAAATGTAAGAATAACTTGGTTTTTCTGAGATGGGGTCTTTTTGAACCCCAATCAGTTCGGAATCACACACTGGAGTGATTTGTACCCCTGGACTCTTTCAGATGCGAACTCCACGAATTCTCGGAGCCATGCGTTTGCCGCTCCACAGGGGTACCAACTGAATTTACATGTTTCGTGAGCATACACGCGAAAGAAGATACAGTGGGGTACATTTGTGCCCCTGTGTGAGCTCCTAGGGTTAATTAAATAATTGAACGTACGAAAAAATTGTATGTGACAAACCAAATCACCTTATTCATTACATTTAACAACAAGTAAGAACCACGGGCTTTGTTAATTTGACAGAAAAAATTATACGAAATCATAAATTATTTTCTGTTGTATGAGATTAGCGGAATCGTGAACAGGAGATAGACAGAATACACTGTCTGTGAGTTTCTCCACGGTCTCGACGAAATTTCAAACTCCAATATTATCAGATAGTCCTTTCTATACTTGGAAGGGCAACAAACCCTTTCATAACGGACCCAATTAGTTTCGGGTCATTTATCTCGTCCCCCTTTTGATAAGTCTACCACAACCAGTCGCACTCTGTCCACACCCGCTATCTACCACATGTGACTTGGGCTCCTAATAAGTTCCAACTTTCCTCCCCCTCTTGCACGTCGTAGAGATTACGGCGAAGAACAAATTAGAATCACCGATTTTTCTAGTCGGAAGAAATCGGTTTTAAACGGAGTTTGACATCGGGAAAATATTAATGGGTGGGAGGAACGGGAAGTCATCGGGAACCCCATAAATCTGTCTGGGAAAAATGGGCTCGCGTTTGGGTTTCATGAGAATTGTTCGGTTGAAACGAACTCGGGTTTTTATCAAAGGAGAATTTGATGAGTTATTTGGGGGTGAAACTATTTAGAACGGTGGAATGTTTGATATTGAATGTGTTTTCCGCCCCTTGCCGCGACAAAAGTGGTCTGGATGCTCAGAAAACCAATTGTAACCCTCCATCGGAATTCTTAAATCTAGTATGACATAACTCAATTTGGCCAACTTTTCAGGAGAGCAACAAATATCATTTTTAGATTGGGAACCTGAGAAACATGAAATTTTAACATGGAACATGTTTTAGCCGTAATTTTTTTCTTGGCTAAACTAACAACTTTTTTGTGTGAACTAAAGACAGAAATTAGGAAACCGTTATTATTACTTTTTAAAGTGGGTAGGCTGCATTTTAAAAGTTAAGCTAGCTTACCCAACATATATTTCCCGTTAAAAATGAGGTGTTTTTCTAAAACTGGTGAAATTCGTGGTGTGAACTAACGAGAACTAACGATGAACTAACGACCAACATGAAACATTTTGATTCATCTTCAAAAAAGTGGATAACCCAAGTAATACTTTTCACGTCAGAATGAGGCCACTAATTTCTAACCACACCTACGCTATATAGTAGTAGACAGTCCTAAGTCTGTGAAAAGTGGGAAGGGAAATTAGTGGCCAATATCACTCTTCTGCCAATAGTGCCCACTTGAGATGGTGGTGGCTCTGCTGAAGCAGATCCAATCAGTGGCGGCTCTGGCCAGGACGGGGTGGGTAGGCGATGAGTTGAAAGTACATACCCCTGGATTGTCTAACATAAAAATAGGTAACCCATTTGTTTATAGTATAAGTATAGTGTCAGTGTAAGGTTTAAGCTATCAAGCTATTTTAGGGTTTGTGAAGTTTGTGTTCCCACTGAATTATGTGATTAGTTCGCTTATTATTGCTGAACAAACGATTTTTTGTGTGAACTAACGACACATACCAAAAAATGTGGGTATCCTGATTCGGGTACGTCAACTTCACAGACCTGTACGTTGGTACTCTTAAAAGCGTTAGCCAATCGCCTGCCGAAAAATTGCTTGTCATAATCCTCTTTTACCCGCAAATTTATAAACTGCCTTTTTTGTTAATTTTGTACGAATTCAGGAGAAGGAAATTTTCGCGCATGAGGTCAAGAGAAGTTCAGTCGTGTGCTACAGGAGTTGGAGGAAGAGGAATTGTTCTTTGGAGGGGATGCCTCAGATGAAGAAAGTGATCATGTGGAAGAAGAACATGAAGTGCCAACCGAGGATGAGGCGGATGATGTTTCGAATCTGTAAGTGATTCGAAAATTATAGTTCTCGACAAACAAGTTCGTTGTGCATTTTGTGTTCGTTCCAGAGATAGAAAAACGAAGACATTGTGTTCCAAGTGCCAAATGGTCATGTGCCAGGATCATCGATCCACAATCTGCTGTGAATGTTGAACTACCTTTATTTTTTCCTTCTACCTGTGATTGTTCGACTAATTAGTTGTACAAATGTTCACTAATAATTAGGAGATGAGTAAAACTATTTTAAAATTTGTGATTTTTCTTAGTCATGAGGAGTTATTTTTGCTTTATTGTCTAATACTGTTTTCTAGTTTAATTTCTTTATTAAAATGTTTTTTGAAGGCGTTAAACCTTTTTTTTTTTTAAATAATCCCAACATCCTAGATTGTTAAATCATGATAGGGGTATCGGTTTTCCGAATGGCGTTCGTTCAGACTATAGAAGGAATATCCTTCAGACAACGGCTGTCGTCTTAAATCTGAATATAAAACCGCTATTCAGGGTCCGGTCCGATTATTATGTTGAGCAGCTCCCAGCTAGAACCTGTAGCTGAATATAAACGTGTCACAATACACTTGAAAACCTTAGAAGGGAGATCTCGCCAATCTTAAGGTCTTCCAGAAAAGAAAGCAATATCAGCTTTTCCATTCCCGTACAGAAGGGGATCGAAACGAATCTTTTGTGTTTTCCCCTCTCACAACAGACACGGTTTCCACTCCTTTGACAAAACCATGTGTAACGCAACTGTATACAGAAGATCTTTTGTTGTCTTTGATTAACTACTTTCATAATCCGCTTTGAGATGAATTCATCGTGATAACAAGAGCGTAACAGATGTTTCACACATTATATCACAGCTAGTTCCACCTCGAGATCAAAATTCACGTTAGGTTTTGTTCACAATTAATTGATTTTGACCGATTCCTACTTGATCCTCGTTATTCCAAGTAGGTATTATTTGCTTTATTTGTTAAAGCGTTGACATGAGTATAGTTAACATATTCTTTGTTCATTCCCAATTATGTGGTACCTACCTTGCAAGGTTTGATTGCGAACAAAAATGTATTTATGAATATTACCGAGTCCATCACAGAGGTAATTACCTACCAACTATCCCTATAGGCCAGTCAAGATGTACGAGTACATTCGCACTTGCAAAAGGTCAGGTCAGTAGGAATTGTATATATCGAGGGTCTCACGGCAACTTCCCACATCGTCATTTGGGCGACTTTTTAGTAGAGCCAAAAAAACATCTGCCCATGTCTATGTTTACTGAGTAATTCGGTAAAATAAATCGTGAGATTTAGTATTACCTAACTTAGGTACCTAACTTATACTTAGTTAGATCGATCCGCCGGGGGAAGACGCTTCGAATGGTATGCATAACTCATTTTGGCCTAAACTGACGATGTGGGGTGTGGCCGTGAGACCCTCGATATGTTGTTCAGATACAAAATGAATAGTAAGAAACCAGAAAAGCAGCTTCCAAAGACTTATAGCCAAAAAACCACTACATTTTCGCACTTTTTTTCGGTTTTTGCTCAATATCTCATTATTATTATTAGCAGAAGGGTCTAAAGGTATATACACTCTTAAACTAGACTAAATTTGCTACAATTTGAGACCAGAGCGAGCTCTCTACAAAATTTTCTTCTTCTTATTCAGTTAGGCAAGGCTACAGCATCTCCTTTATTCTTGCATAATTTATTTATTTTATTAATTTATAACTTTATTGATAAACGAATAATTTATAAATGTAATAATGAATAATTAATTTATAATTTCATTAGTTTGCTTAATTAATTCTTGCATTTTGCTTCTACAGGTGTTTTCAACAACAAAAAGAAGTGATATCCCACCACTCTACAGCATCCGGAAAAAGTTATGATATTCACTTTTTCTTCCAACTAAAGAGATATTCTAACTACTCCACAAGCACCGTACCCTTTCGAAATCTCCCATTGGCGCCATGGAGAGATATTTTCATTACTACACATATACGTATTAGATGTGTAGTACCTAATAAAAACGTCAAGCCATGGCGCCGAAGGGAGATTCCGAAACGGGTACAGTGCTTGTGAAGTAATTAGAACATCTCTTCAGTTGGAAGGAGAAGGGCGGGCGGGGAAAGTGGATATCATAACTTTTCCAGCTGCTGTAGAATAATATTTTTACACGAACTAGTTTTTGGAGGTTTCTATATGCCTGCCACGTATATTAAGAGAACTGATGATCTCTCAAGCTGAAATTTGATTATTATTTTGTACCGTTTTCCCTCGAATCATGCAATGCCACCGAATCAAAGGCAATTTCTGTATTATACACGTAAAACAAGCGAGGTTCACGATTACTACCTACCAATAAATCTCGGATGCAGAGATTGTTAAATTGCCGTATAAATATAATACTCGTATTTTCGTGCTCTGGTTTCAGATGTACGAGGTCTGATAGATATTGGATGCAGAGAACTACTATTTGACTGCGTTTTCCTTCAATCTCCCGGTCTCCTCCTTCCGAGACATAAATGCATATCTCCAAGTGAAAGGCGAACGAGCTGCTTCCAAGTCGTTTCCCCGTCGAGGGATCGAGCGAAAAATCTGGTTATGGGTTCGGTCCCCGAGGCGTTCTCTTGATCGGGGGCGTTCCGTAATTTTCAGTTTGACCCGAACCCGACCTACTGGACCGAACGGCCTTCGTTCGCGTTGGTCAGCTTTCGTTCCACGTTGTCCTTCGGCTCGATGAATTCTTCGACATTTGTAAAATTGGGAACTCACTCAGGCGCCTGCATTTAGGGGTTGTTATTTTCAATAATGAACCAGTGGAATCGACCGATAAATACGAGGGCAAGTCAAATATAAACTGGAATTTTTCAAAATTAAATTATTATTGATATGAGTAGAGTCTGGCGGAGTAAAAGGTAATTGTGAACAAGCAGTGTCAACGCTCTCTACTAAGTCAATGTGAAACTGCAAGGCATTAGTTGTCAAGACAGTAAGTACTACATCGTGAGTCGGGAGACCTTTTCCCGCCATCCCACTCCTTTGCTTTGTTATCAGAACCGATGATGTTATCAGTTGAGGAGTGATCTATAAAAAGGTAACATATCCATTTTCCAAAATTGTTCAGGGGGCGAGAAAAACGAATTCCGCTACATGCCAAATAGTTTTCCGGTGTATATAGTAATGAATACAGAGGCATCCCAGACTATTTACCAGAATATGAAATATTCATATCCAAAACTCAGGGAGAAACCGCAGTTTTAAATTTGGACACGTGTCATTTTAATGGAAAACCGATGTCTTGTCCCCTTTTGAAATAAAAGCTGAATATTGTTTGCTACATTTTCCTCCAAAATGCCAATATTCCACCGCTGCAAAACCAAGTAGGTAGGTATGCTAAATTAACGGACCTGTAGTCGATTTCTGAACACAAAACTCAACCGCCAGGTGGCATCTCGGAAGTTTTGGATATGTGCCCTTATGAAAAAAAAAAAAATCTTCATTCAATGGATTTAACCGCGATATGTTAACTTTTGATCCAAATTTCGAGAAAAAATACAGGGAATGGAACCTTTTGATTGAAAAGCGAAATTGTAGGGGGCAAATGTGAACATTGGGGGAAATTGTGAACAAAGAAATTTCACAGCAAAAACTCAAAATATTTCGGGAAATAGGATATAATCTAAAAGAGCACAAATAGCAAAAGTAAACATTTTAGGTTTTTCCTTTTTAAACGGAGCAAAACCACTCTGAGGATCCTACTTAGTTGAAATGAATGAAACTCGTTCACAATTACCCCTACTCCCAGGTACAGGTACATCATTTGTTTGGAGTACTAAGAAGAGCTCTGGGAGGTGAGAGATTCACAACTGATGATGAAGTCGAACAGTTCGAGCACAACTGGTTGCTGGCACAACCATCTACATTTAATGACTAGGGGAGCATTGCCTGTTCGATGGGAAAATTGTTCAAACGGGAGTAGGGGTAATTGTGAACGAGTTTCATTCATTTCAACTAAGTATGATCTGGGGGTAATATGACCACCTTCACTTTGGGGGCTCTTGAGGGCCGTATATTCAATTGAAGGAAACGTTTTTGCTGCCAAATGATAGTGCATTCAACAATTTTTCATCATCTGATACACTTTTCCTTCCAAATATCAAACTTTATTTTCCCCAGACCACTTTTCAGTGACAATATGGCCGGTGTAGGTAATATAGCCACTCATGAGGGTACTATGGCCAAACGTAGTGAATCCCTAACAATGTTATTTTGTCAATATTTTTCAATGAACTATTTTCGTTATAACTTCGAGTGTTGTAGGAGGTTCAGTGAGAAGAAAGAAAGAACGCTGTATCCGAGCTTTCGGCTTTGTTAAGACATCTTCAGGGATTGACAGATATTTGTTCCTCGTCTCAGTCTCTAACTCTTTCAGTCCACTCGTCAGGTTGTGACCAGCTCATCAATTGATTATTATGAGCCACAATTTTATTTTATTCAACGCCCTAGTCTCCTGAATATGAAAACTAAAAGTACTATTGTAAGTAGAATGATTAATGGCAGAGTACCAATCAAAACCTAATTAAGTCAAAGAACGATTTCACGGTTGGAAAGCCGGTTCGGAAATTCAAATGGAGCTGTTGACGGAGTTATGAAGATTGACGTTTAATTTACAACTCGACGGAAAAGCGCGAATGAGATTTTGATAATCTCCACTCCCTCTAACGGGGTTAAGGACGCCTTCTGATTTCATTAACCCGCCCCCATTGTTTTTTCAAACTTAGTTATGTAACTTGATGAAATGAAAACTCCACGTGTCCCAAGCTTCCTGTCGCTCTCGAGACTTTCAGATGTGAAACGAAAAGTTGGATACGCGTTTCAAGTGCACCGGAACTTCTAATTTCCAAAACATGAGTACGAAGATTGTCTTCGTATTAATAGCAGCGGAGAAAACTCATTCACAACTGGGACACAGGTAGCTTTTGGACGTGCAGAGTGACGTTATGAGTGAATTTCCGAGGGAGTTTCCTCTTTACGCTGGAGCAAAGACACGAGTAGTACGAGTGAATATCAACCCTTTCCGACCACGAAGGCCGATTGGGGCGGCACTTACGTTACGGTTTTGGTTAATACAAACATTTATTCAAATTGCTCAGAAGGTGATTTTTCGGTAGGTTGTTAGGACATGTTTGAGTAGTATTACACCCAGTTTGCAGCTTCGAAGTCCCCAGGAAAAGCCTAAGAAATCCCGAAATATTGGACTTCAAAGGTTGGCCACTGCTTCCAAAAAGTTGAAAATTCCAGCGACCAAAGAGATTGATATCTTGGGATCTATTGGACCTACAGAGCTGGGGTAGGGATTGAATTGTAACTTCAATCAAATCCTCACCAAAATAATTTATTGCAATTATCCACGAAGAATCAATTTAATTTTCTTGCCGAATAATGTAAACGTTCCATTTTCAGTTCACTGTGTGGCGTCTACAATAACATTGTTGATTTATTGATAATATTATTCCGTGGGGTGAACGGTTTTGACCAAAACGTTCGTTAAAACCGTAAGGTAGCGTAGCCTGGCACATTTTTGGGGGTTCAAAGGGACACGGAAAGGCTCAAAGAGAGGAGAATAGAGGGAAAAAGAGGCTTATCGATGGGGAAAAGAACCCGTTAATGATTTAGGTGGACCGTTCAATATTAAAAAATTCAGTTTTTTTTCTCTTCGGGAGAGCGCGGCAGAAATCCTCTTTGCCTCTTGATCCTTGCAGATGCTTTGCTGTAACTGCCTCGTCCCTTCGCCCTCCTCATCCTTCTTCGTCATTATTCCTGATAAATAGACGGGGGATTGTCGACGGCAGTAAAGGAAGCTGTGGTACCGGAACGGGAAGCGGGTGAAGCGGGGGTAGAGATTGTAATAAATTAGGCTCAACGAGTCGTAAGTCCACAGCTGGAAACTATGGCGTGACCAAGTATCCGAGGACGCGCTTTAATCATATTAATCCATAGCCTCGTATTAGTTGTAGATCTCTGCTCAAGAACCAGTGAATCAACCCAAATATCAAATATCAATGATTTACTAATCATTGAGCAGATAGAGTTGTACGTACCTGTATAACTAATCCCCCCAAAAAACACTCAGTGTAAAAATATCATAGCCTCGCAAATATCATTCTTCAGAGGCCGGAAAAAGTTATGATATCCACTTTCCCCGCCCGCCCTTTTCCTCATTAAGGAGCTAAGTATAATGAAAAGCTTAACCACTTCACAAGCACCGTACCCCTTTCGAAATCTCGCCTTGGCGCTATTGCGAGACGTTTTTATTACTTCCACAAGCAACTAACGAGAAACGATAAGCAATTAGTAACTATCAAACTTTCGGCCTCAGTGTAAATACTACACCGTTTCAATTGGACCTTCAGAGCCTTGAACTACCACTACCTACGTCACATCGTCTGTCTTCAAATTCCAGATTTCTATAATTTCTTTCTATAATTTCTATAATTGCCTTTCTTTAATTTTATGTCAACATTTTCTCGAAGTTTGAAAGTTGACGTTTTTTTTTAAATTCTACTTCTTCTTCTTGTTCTTTGACAGGGCTACAGCTTTGTAGAGAGCACCTAGAGAGTCGAACTTTTGCAAAAGTTTTGTCCCGTGGTTTTTGCATTGTTTGGACCCATCTAGAATAAATGGTTTAGCCGCAGTTAACGTCTAAAGAAAGTCTGATACTAGCATTTTCACTTTTTGGAAAAATTGGTCCATTTTCAAAGTGCCGTAATTTTGTGACTAAGTAACCAGCAAATAATCCCTCCAGTGGGACTTGAATTTTCAAATAATAATTATTATTTGCTGTATTGTCCATTACTTCCTTGGTTGAAAAACCTTTGTCTGTTTGGAGGGTTGTAGGAGGTGGTAAGAAAAGGAGAAGTTTTTCCGAGCTTTCGGCTTTAATAAGCCATCTTCAGGGCTGCAACATATAATGACATCTGCTATAGGTTTGACCGTTGTCGGTATCATCAACTTACAATTCCAATTAATTTAATAGTAGGTACAGTTGTTGACTTACGTAGGTATTGTTTCCTCAACCCGGTCTCTTTCGTTCTGAATAAATGATTCAGCTTTGATTCTGAATATATGAACTATAGGTATGAAATAATAAATAAGTACTTACGGCATCACCGGGACATAATGGGTTAACGTGAGGTTCTCAAAGTGAACTTCAGAACAGTAAATTCTCCCTGTCTGTCTGTCGAATGAAAAATGACTTTGTTCTAAAATACGATGTTTAATTCAAGTCGATTTTCACCATTTGTTTACTTGCCCTTCTCGAGACCACTTGGTTCATCTCTCGATTTGTTTTTCTAACTCGCCCGCATCGAAATGCATCGCCTCCGAAATCGAATCGAGAACCGAATTGGTAATACAACTCGTTTCTCCGCGGTAACTTCACTGTAACGATCATTCAGAAGAAAAATGCATAATATTATTTTGTTCGGTTTCCACGAAGTTTCGACTTCATCCGATGACTCCACGAATTACGGGCGTTTCTCGAAAAGTCCGACGTTGATTTCCATCGGCTGGTTTGAACGGAATAAATTCCGATTCGCAACCGCCATCCACGTAAATACCAGGTGATCCTCCCGCATCCAGTTAATTGTAGCTCCCGTGTTGGCCGATATAAACTCAGGTGATTGATAGTTGCATAGCAGTAGATCGCGTGTTTTTCACCTCCTATTTGATTCTTTAGTAATTTTGTGCCGCCCGACGATCTTGGATGAAGATTTTCACAACAAAAAGGCGCCTGATTGATCCCTGCGTATCCCCTCGACCACATAGATAGTCAAAATAGGAAAAGTAGAGGAACTAAAAATGCTAATTTATTCAAGAATGTGTGTGTGTGATGAGGGGGGGAGGATCCCTGAACAAGAAAAAATAATAGTTTTAAACCATTTGATGCGTTTACTGATGAAATTGGAACTAGTACTTTTAGTTCCTCCACACGCCCATTTTTGATCTAGATTAACGGGACTAAGATAAGTCAAAATTACTTAATTTATTTAAATTTACTTAATTTACTTATTTAATATTCACCTACTAGAACGAGTACACTTACAATATCCTGGAGAATCCCATAATATACTAAATAATTTGAGTAATCTTCCGTAATTTTAGAATCGAATTTCGGATCTGCAGAAGGTCCTTTTTATCCCAAATAATAGAAGCGTAAATTATTTATAATTAATTCCATTAAATGGAAATTGTATTAAATCATTATTAAATATATAGTTACCGTCTCCCCCCAGCTACCCACCCATCACACCAATATGACGATCACACCAATATTTCTGCTCATTACTCCAATTCTTTCGGGACTGACAACAGTGGAAAAATGAGCGGTCTTTTTCTTGGTCGATTCCGAAGTTTTGTTATTGAAAACTCGCTGAAATAAACCGAAACGGAGATTTGGTAGTGGAGGACTCGTAGAAATACGCCATTCTCACCGGAATCCGGCTATTTTACGTACGTAGTCGCAATGATGGAGTAAAACACACGATGAATCGTTCAGGAAATGATTGATCATTCGGAATAAATAACAAGTCACATTCAAAACGGCCGGAGGTAAGAAAAAACTAAAAGGAAAAGTCCAAATACCAATTCAATCAGCTAAATCCAATTCAAAACAAATATTGCTTCAGAGCCGCAAACGAATTTAAATACCGAAGACAATTTGTTCATCTGACGATTGGGGACGGGATTTTTTTTTTTTTTTCGTTTTCAATCGCTCGTGCACAAAAGGAGTCACTGAAATATGACGAGATTTTTTTTTTTTTTTTTTTTTTTCAATTCTCCTAACAACAGTTTTTCCCTTTTCAATCAGTAAACCCCAAGTTAAACCTCAGGTAAACCCAGATTTAGGGGTGAAGTCTCCGCCCAGAAACGCTGCTCCACGACCAACTTGTAATCCCTGTTTAATTGCTCTGACCCCCCGCTCCGCACTTGCACTGACGGTTCTTGAGTTAGTTTCAACTTAGAAGGGACTCCCTTCGACTCCTCAAACTCGAAGGAACCGACCCAAAGCCCTTGAGTGGATTCCTGCTCAAATTAGTACCGTAAATATGTCCTTTTTGGGACGGGAGGCTCTCGCTTGTTTTTGAGAGCTCAAACACGGCTCTGGATCCCTATTTTGGGCCCGTTTGATTGAATGGAAATCCTCCTCTTTAAAAGGAGTTCCATTTTCCGCAACGCCTGCAACTCGGATGATTGCGATTTAAGCGGGTTTGAAGCTCTCGGGAAACGGAAGGAAATTAACGCAGCGCGATCGAATTTAATTTCCTCTAGTTCTCTGTTATAACTCGTTTAAAAAGATCAACTAATAATTGTCTTGGAGCTCAGAGTTTCTCCGATGAAAACTCCCTCGAAAGAGTATTAGCTTTTCAAGCTTTGAGTCTTCTGGGGAACGACGTGGATAATGGGGAATTACCGTCTAATTTCATAATCCAGAGAAAAGTTTTTGATGTTGATGGGCTCGCGACGATTTGATGACAGCACGTTCTGGCGACGAGGAAATCCAACCTCAAATAGCGACGGTAAACGTCACGCTGAGAATCCTACTCTACTTTGAAACTATTGTATCCCAAAGGTGCAGGCAGCCAGAGCATTTAGAGCTGTGATTTCATTCCACAATTTTAATGCGGAGCAGTCATGGCCATTCCCAAGTACGAGAAGGTTTTCAACTCGTATTTGATTAATAGTTTTAGATTTAGGCAAAGCGTTAGATTCGATAATAGAAACTTGCTACTAAGGGTCATCGGAAAACGGGTGAAAGTTATGACTGGTTTTACTTGTATCTCTCCAACAGATCTCAGTTTGATTCTATAAGTTATCACGCTAGTCAAAGAGTGGCATTGACTTTGGAGCCATACAAGGTAGCACTTTGGGTCCCGTATTGCTCTCTATTTACGTTAATGATCTCCCGAACCTCTCTGATTCCCAAGAGATCATTCTTTTTGCCGATGATACGGCAGTTTTGGTTTACTGCGATGACTGGGATGAAGCGTTTGATCGCATGCAATTCTTGTTGAGTGAAATAAGTAGTTGGCTAGGAGCAAGTATTTTGACACTTAATGCTGAGAAAACTAAGTACATGTTATTTGGTAATGTCGAAAATCCACAGCCTAATCATGAATTAACTGTTCACTCTTGCGTGAGTCAAGAGTATTGTTCTTGTGTGTATTTGGAATGTGTGCCTCAGTATAAATACTAAGAAGTCATGTTTGATAGAAATCTGTCTTGGAACAATCATATAGTTAGTTAGTTTGGTTAGGTATTAGGTTTAGAAATCTTTGTGCTATTTTTATAATATAAGCGGTCTACTATCGAATGACAGGTTGAAATTGGTCTACATTTCGTAGGTGCACTCGGTGTTGCAGTACGGCATCATGGTTTGGGGAGGTTCGTTCCCAAGTTTGTTGACCGAAGTGGTGAATGTACAGAAAAGCATAATAAAAGTGATGCTGGGAAAACCTAGACGCTAATCAAGTGAACTCGTTTACCACGATGCTAAAGTAATCCACGTACGCCAGCTTTTCATAAAAAACTTTGTAGCCCCCCCATGCATACAAAAGTTCCATTTACTCCTGGTTGATTGAGTGCGGTCTGCTTGGTCTGTGTAACAATTTTAACAAGCGAATATATATTAGCTACAAAGAATCTTTTAATTTGTTGTATGTAGTTGTATTTTCATTTTATTTTATGTCTTTTTATTCTGTCTTCTGCTTTTTTGAACGACGTAGAACGGGTATTTTTTTAAAAACATTGTTGGAGAATTTGGTTTTGGTTGTATGGCTTACCTGCTGATAGCAGCTCTTCTTCGTCACTACGGGCCTTGCCTACCGGCGAACAGTAGTATTCTGAGTACTCTAAATTGAATGTAAATTTTCTATTGGTTACGAATAAACTCTCTCTCACTAGTCCAGTAAAAATATACCTGCAACGGGTGAATGCTCGAAATCGTTCTTAAGTCTTGAAATAGCCTTGAAAACGACTAATCTGAGTTTTCACCCCTCCAGAGATACCCTGAAAATGTCAACTGTTTCTGACTTACTTTAGTTTTTCACTTATAACTCCTAAACAACGCATCATATCGAAATGCTTACCAAAGACCAGTAAATTCTGCGTCGTTTCTCCCCAACTTTGAAATTTGACTAATTTAAAGGGTAGTAATCGACGGCTGAAAAACTGCAATTCCACCTACCTTCAGTCTGATTGGTTATCACTGGTGATTGGTATCCACCTACCTTCATTGGTTATAACTCTTAATGGGTTATACCTTTCGTATGAAATTACAGTCCACTATAGTACCTATCTAGTACCATGTTAGTTGAGGGTTGGCCTCTTCGCCCCATCGGCTTAACAAGAACATATATGTTTTGGTTCCTTTTACACATTTGAATATCTGTGAGCATATTGGGCTAAAGACTAATTAGCGGTCACGATGATCAAATTCCCACTGGTGGTGTCGTTTCTTGTCTCGCCATCAGATCCTGCAGTGACTGTTGTTCCACAGAGCCCATGGACACGCAGACTTGTGTTTTCCTATGGAAGTTGTGCTCGACCGTCTGTCGGCCTGATGTGACTTGTTTCTTCTTCTCGGTAGACCTTCCCTTTCTTCTCACCTCGGAGTTAATTAGTTTTGAGGTTCGTGACCAATCAGGTAAACCCGTCCCAGCCTCCTTACAGACTGCGGTCTTTAAAAAAACGATTCCCCCCCCCCCCCCCCCGAACGCTTATTCTTTCTCACATTTCGACCTTTATTTTTCTTCTTCGTATTCCTCGTCTCGTTCATCCTAAAAGGTGCCACAGTTGTCCTCTGTCGACCGCTTCGAATCTCAGAACCGAGTTCATTGAGAAACACACTCGATTTTGAAAAATTCAAATGAAACGGTATATTTCATAGTCCATATTTAAATAGAGTTTAAGTTTTAGAATTGTGTAAGACCATCAGAGCTTTGTACCGTTTGTTCACAATGAGGGGTCAAAGTTAGAGCAGATCCAAAGTCGTCAACATGAGGGTGAATCATATGCCAGCCTGCCTGGGCAATGTTCATACTGTCCCAGTTGACTCAAACACCACATGGTTTTCAGATATCGAGTTAATTAATAATAATTAACAAGAATTATTAATTATAATTATTATTAATAATTAATGAAAATTGATTAAAAAAAGAATAAATAGCTAACAATAATTAATAGTAATTTACACTACTTGATAATAATTAATGATAATTCATCATAATAAATAATCTAAAATTTAGTAATCTAGGCAGAAGGGTGATCCGCCGAAAAAAGAAAATAAACCGTTGTATCAAGGATTAACAGAGTTTTCCATTGATTCATGTACACTCCATTGTATTACTTTATTCAAATCGAAAATAAAATTCTCGGAGGTTTATTTCATCCCAACCTGTGTTTCTAAACTGCAGATGACGGCTAATCGAAAGAGCTAATAGTTTGGTTGGGCAGTTGTTAGTGAGCTCGGTACAGTTGTTAGGAAGCCGGATGCTTTAACACGGGTTTTCAGGTCGTAAACACGAGGTAAAGTGATAGCAAGAGTGACGAGTGGAATATTCATTGTAACGACTGTTTTCAATTTATTCGACTCCACTCCTTCTCAACTGTATTTAAATCCAGGTTGATGTGATGGAGGAACTTAGAAAGTGTCATTTCCAGAGATTAAATTGGTAACACTTCACCAGGATATGCTGTAACAGAGACGAGTGTAGCTTGTTTAATGAGAAATATGGTTGCTTCGGCTTGTCACATTGGTGGTGAGCAAGTGAAGTTTCTTTTTAGGTATTCACTTCTTCACCCATTTTCACCTTGTTTGCTGATTTACAGAGGAGATGAAAATACAGAAATACGGACATTTACACTGACAGTACAGAACGCAATCGAGCTCGAGTAGAACGATAACGAGGTTGAGGTTCACTTAGCAGCCAAATGTGAGAGAAAACTAACTATTATCAGGTCATCAGTAGTAACTAAAAGGAGTTTACGAGGACACTTTAGGCACACGAGGGCGTTAGAGAGAGCTTCACTTAGTTTGAAATTCAAGGGTGCAAATTTCAAGTCAACTGAATTCTAGGTTAGTGAGCGTCCAGGGCTTTTGAGTCCCTCGCCCTTTCACTGCTCAAGTATTTACTTTAGCAGAGAGGGAAACCTCTGGGGTTGAAAAAAAAGAAAAAAAAGTAGATTTTTATCTTTAAACCCCCTTGAGACGTATAATGGTCCAGAGCCCGGTCATTGACAGTGTTGACACAGGGCGAGAAGGTTCTGGAAAGCGGGATGATGGGGGACCTGTATAAACAATGGGCGTTTAGCCCTCGAGTCCCTTCTCACTGCGAGGCATTCCTACGTTGTTGAGGGCGGTGTATACCTACTCTGCGGAGCTTTGGAAGAACACGACTTGGCCCCCTAATCGGGCGGTAGGGATTTCGTGGACGGCATCCTGGTACTAAACCGAGTTAAAGTGCGGGTTAAAGTCCACCACCGGAGCGCCCAGTGGGTTTCCAGTTGAACAGACAGGATTACAAACCGACTAACGCAAATAATTACACACGTTCGTTCATCTCACGCCAAAGAGGTCCTTTAAGTAGGTACAATGTTGTTTATGAAACCACCATTCATTAGGGAGTTTTTCATGTCAAGTGATTGTCTTGGTCCTGGTTTTAGCGTCTGATCAGATTAAACAAAATCAGACATGTCCAGGTTTTGAAGGGAGGCGGCTGTCCGAATGCCCGTTTGGCAGATATCTTCGTTCGTTAGTGGGAATCAGAAACCATCACTGGTGTCATTAGATCTTTAGTGAAAGCCCTGATGATTTTTTCTCCTCATTTCCAAAGATTTGGAAATTTTGTGTATTTGACTTGATGCACTCGTCTGTCCGTTTCAACGATGCAACGGCGATTAGAATAAATGTGGCAGCTGCGTTCAGTGATGTTCAGTATATTCGTTTGTATTGCAACGGCTCCTCAAGCCCAAGGGTGCATATACTTCCATCGAATACAATCGCAATCAAAAGGAAAATGAACGCAAATCGAGACGTTGGTGGGTGTCCATCGTCGACCGTAATCGAGAACTCTACAGAGGAAGCAGCACCCTGCATTGGGTTCGTATTTTCTTATAAATCCAAACGCTCTTGACATTGCTGAAAAAGTGATGTAGGAAGCCAGAGCTGAGGAACAATAATTGTCCTTAAGATGGCGTCAGAACTTCATTGAGACTCAAGAAAGTGTAATAATATTACACAGCCCATATTATGGGCTGTGTTCGCTCGATGGGACCTCTAATCTTGTGCACTATCCTGAACCTGTGATGGGTGCAGAAGGCTCGAGGAAGGTGAAAATAATCGTGAAATTTATTTACATTTGACGTTCCGTTTGAATAACAGTTGTTGTGGTTTGTTGTTACCAAGCGTTGCCAAATATTAGTTTTTCGTTGATTTGAGCGCAGGATTCGTCTGGTTCAATTTGTACGGTTTTGTAGACAAAAGGTTTATTTGTAGTTGTAGTGGCGTTAGACAAATGGAGCGTGAACGTGTGGATGAGCATTGGTATCCCCGTGAAATTGAATCAAGTTCATCCAATTGCTCTTGTACGTTTGCGGTGAGAAATTTCACCCGACCGCAACATACCGGTGTAAACATCTCTCGTAGGTGAGAGCCGGGAAACTTCCAAATGACCGCATTACGCCCCGGGTATCGTTTAATGCGATGGCCGAGTCAATCAGCGCCCTCGAATATTGATTGCCGGCGGATTGATACCGAGTGGGAGAATCGGACCGTGGTTTGTTCGAAACCCCGAATGAGCTGAACCGACGAAACCTCATACGGCCAATTACCGGATTCCTGCCCGAAACTGATGGGACTCCCGACCGTGAAAGTGTTGGAAATCAAGTGCTCCTAATCGCTCGTTCTTGACCAATTACTCATGAGACGCACCAATTTTATAATTTGGCAGAAGCCTTCTTTAATTGACTCGCTAGTTTGATAATAATTATAGTTGAGCATGAAGTAAAAGTTTGGCTCCCGCTTTCAATTAATCTCCCACACCAGCCTGATTACTACCGCTCAATCCAAATCGACAGACCGAAAATTGAATGGTCGTTTAAAATGCTTAAAATACACCAACCGTGACCATTTGTCTGGATTACCCGTGAGCTGCTCTGAAATGACCAACTGAAACTATGTGCGATGAGGTAATTGGATTAGTGATATCGTGTAAATTGGAGAATGAAGGGTCCGTATCCTGGAATCTGCTGAAGTTGTATCTACTTTATTGTACGATGAACACAGCGTCCGGTTCTTCATAATTAGCGTTTAGTTGACAGTTTTGTTATATACTACGACTACACCACGAAGTGACTCAGTAGAAAATGTGTTACACCGAGATGGAACAATAGACCTATTTGTGGGTTTCAACGCGTACAGCTCGTATAGAAGTAACTGTTGTACTACTTGGCTCGCGGTGACTTGCCACAACTCGAACCGGTCTTCAGATCCGAACCTGAACATTCTCAGTAAGAAAACCGCGTGAAATCTTTGTCTTTGAATATCGGTCACGTCTGCTTTTCCTCCAAGTCATACTCCAACAAAAACCATAGTCACCGTATATTTTTGTATTTCTGGTTTCTTCTACCGAATAGAGTCTGATAACAGAATGGTTGTACCTACTCAACAACTCTACATCATTCTTTATAATGATGTATACTTACGGTACTGGAACTCGATTTGCATGCCAAAACCCAATTAGCCGTAGAGTGTGAATGAAGACTCTCTTGACTCTCAAACATTGGCTGGTATGCATAAAAGTGAAGTAAATGCTTTTACAAAGAGTTTTAAAGCAGATAGTTCGTTTTATATGCACAAACAGTAGCTGCAAGGAACTAGAGCATTTGCTACACGCCTTACTACGTGGTAAAGTATATGAAGTACACGCTCTTGGAAATGTTTGCATATGCTCCAAAACGGCATAAAAAATAATTTTGGAAAACGATGCTATTACCATTGCATCGCCGTAGAGTTAGAGTAGAGTAAAGTAGAATAGAGTAAATTGTACGAACAGCGGAGGGGTTGCAGGGAAACTCATTTCAAAAATTTATACCGTTTGAGCGAAGAGAATGTGAGGTGGATAAGTGAAGTTTCTAGGTTTCTGAAGTTTCTACTACACAAACTGAACGGAAAGGTTTTCTGTTCACCAGAAAAGAAAATGAAGATTTTCTTCCGCTATTTGGCTGATCCAGGATTTCTGATAGGGGTACGGGAAGATAGTGTAGGGTATGGAAAGATATAGATGTGCACCAAAGCACAGTTTCTTCGTCAGTGGATTTCGTATGATGGAAAATCACAGGAAAAGTGGATGTATGGATCAAATTCCTCACAAAACAACAATAAGTCGAAAAAAGTTAACAGGTATGGATGACATCGAAATCTTTTCCCTACGCGATCGGTGCCCTCGACTGCACACACGTACAAATAACAGAGAGTGAAATTCACGTTGAATATGTGAACAGAATAAGTGTACGTACTATTATTGTACAAGCTAGACGTGTTGGTGGTGAAAGATTCACTACTGTAGATATTCGTTGGCCGGGATCTGTACATGACTCTTGTATTTGGAGAAACAGTAAGGTATGTACGTTTATGAAAGCTACTGAAAATGCAGTGTTGTTGAGAGATGAAGGCTATGGTCTTCCCCCTGGTTGATGTTTGCTCATAAAGAGCCAGCAAGTGAGGTCAATAGCGTTCACAAATCAGAAAGATCTTTCATTGGCCAGTTGAATGAATGAATGAATGAATGAATGAAAATAGTGTTTATTCAGTACATATTTCAAATTTTTACAACATTATATTAACACACTTATAAGGCATGGTTTAACCGTCTGCCTAGAGTTGGTCTTTCCAAAGAAATTAAATAAATAAATGAACAGTTTATTCTACTTTTTCAATACATAAATACATTGACATTTTACATTCAATAATTAAAATTATCAGTTAAGTATTTGCGGTACCTGTACGCTTGCCTCACAAACCAATACAACTTAGTCCAGTTCTTTCCATTCAGGTAGCCCAGCATTTCCTCTTCACCTAGCGTTTTACCCCCCAAATAACTTGCTCGATAGGGACTCAATATAGGGCAACGGCACAAAAAATGAAAAATGCTCTCTTGTTCCCCTAAATTGCATAATGCACATCTCTGAGCCTCGACCTCTCTCCACGGCAGTGCGTTCAAGTACACCATACCTGACCTACATCTCATTATAATACTTAGTACATCTGTAGGGAGGTCATCGTTTACGTAAACTGTCGTGTGGTCCACTAATTTATAGACAGGATGGTACCTACCCGCCCACATCCTTTCCTCATTTCCCTGCCTGAATGCGTCCATCCATCTCTCCCTTATCCCTTTCAGTTGGCTAGACAGAGTATTGACGTCAGCGCCCTCCGTCAGTTCACAATGCAGGGATGCAGCCAACCTTCATTGGCCAGTTAAAGAAGCGATTTTCGGATCACTTTGATGTCCCAGATGACCCACCTGACGACAACGACTCTGCCAACGATAATCCAAGAGAATAACCTGATGAGGAACCGAGTCATGTTGTTCGCGAGAAAGGTCAGCGAAAAAGATGAAAAATAGTTCAATCCTTCAAATTGTGGAAGGATCAGTAGCACAGGAGTTGAAGGAGGAGGTTTTACTACCTGTCGAACCTACTATCTTTGGTGTCTGCATACTGGTTCGAAACCTACTTCTACCATCTATTTTAAGTATGTGCTTCTATTTTATGCATACCATCCATTGGCCACCAGCGGAGTAAGTTTCCGTGTTCATAAAACCGCGTATACTTCAACTAAAATTATTATTCCTCCCCCTCAAAACATTTCACTATATGTACTTGTTTGCTCCATAGGCCAGGACTGATTGGTTTTCCCCCGCATTGTGGGTGTACCGCATGGCCACTTCAGGGCTGACTGATGATGATTAAATACAGTAGATCTTCAATTCAACAGCATCTACATAACTTAGTTGTCAGACTACGAGAGACGAGAGAGTCGAGTAACCGGCACTACATCAACTATACCCCACAAGTTCCACTAAAACGTTAAAATAAACCGCCCAACTCGTTTCAATTGTAGGAAGAAAGCGGTTGGAGCGGTGAAACGTTCCATTCCGAAAATTAAACGGCGGATTTATCGGGCAATAAATTATTTGACGCGTGTTCCGGTCGGACAATCGAACCCGTTTCCGCGGGTCCGTGAGAGCTTGAGAGCCGGTTTCCTTTGCCGGCGGCCATTTTTCTTCGGCCGCCGACTCGGGCCACCTCTGAATGGTCTTAGTTTAATGACTGTCAATACCTTTAGTAGTTTCATTTCGAAAAACGATATAAAAGTCGAGGGATATGATGATCGAACGGATGAACGCATTCAAAAAACTTGGATTTTAAAATACGTGGTGAAGAGTGCTTATACGGACAGTCTATATCTTTCGTTTTGTTCGGTCATGACTTGGTCAAAACATCATTATCAACGGTTCGGTTGGCCTAAATTTTCAACCATGTTTTCGTATAAATAAATTCGTATACATTTAACAGACTGTACATAAAATGGACATAACAACCACCAAACTCCTGAAAAACACCCCAAACCAGCAATAGTCGTCCTGGCTAGCGTGATACCCGTACTGCTGCTGGACGCGGAAGGAAACGCATTTACGATGAAAAGGGGGGGGGATGAAAATTCAGGTATGGCTGCATAGAAAACACGAAGAAGTGAACCATTTCCCAACGGAGTTTTCTCATGACATGGACTTTGTCTGGAGGTATGTGTGAAAAACCCTTGAGTCCAAATGTGATATTCGCAACAGCTTCAACTAGGTTGGAACACTGAGTTTGCACGGAGGCCGGATCCTCAGTAAGCAGTCTCAGTTTCAAAGGTACTCGTAATTTGGGTGCATATTTGAGTTCATGTTTTCGTACATCTCATGTAGCTAAATGTGCATGAGTCTCGATACTATGTTCTACAATGCCGTAGAATATTCCAGTGATTTTTTGTCTCAAACGCGTTTAAATCGTACGCTCGTATTTCATTTCAATTTATATGATGTTAAGTTCAAAGGTTTCCTCGCATCGTCCTGATTATTGGCCTGAATAATTTCTGTACACAACTTTAGAGGTGAGATATTCAGCGTCACTCAACTCCTGCTGTGATCTTCCCCATCTCGAAGAACTGCTTCGTTCCCTAATATTGTAAACGGGCGGTGGAGGTATCAAGTGCCCGTATCATCTGCCCACTCAAAGTCGGGAGTTGTCCTATTCACTCAAGTAAAGGGGTTAGTGACGTCACTTGGCCCCTCATTGTTGAGCTGGCCATTGTTGCCTGTCGAGGGCCGAGAAAGGACCTGTTCCGACTCCCTGATAAGCATCAGAGCCGCAGCATTCCCCTTCAACGATGTCCTTCGGTTCTTCCTTCACCCAATTAAGGCGTAGGTCCAGAAACTCGGGAAGAAGTCTCTTTGTCATGGTAATGGACCCTCCCGAGCCGCCTACAAGTGCTCCCGCTTTGGCCACTTGAGAATTTTTCGGTCAGTAGTTGAGTTTCAGGACTCGTAAACCTCTGATCATCTCGTAGTTTCCCTCAAGTATTCACTAATGACAACTCGAATTCTTCCAATACCCACTAAGCCAATAACGACGTTACCAAAACACTTCAAACAACTTCATAACCCATTTGCGTAGACCCGAAGTGGAAAATTAAAGATTTAAGCAAATTTTCAGATTCACCAATAAATCAAAATTTTGATTGTTTTAGACCACCTCTCATACTTGCTGTTGTAATCAAATTATATAGCTCTCTATGATTCCAATTAATACGAGTAGATTCAAACTCTCCAGAGTTTGTTCCCCGTTGAAGTTGACCTGCAGTGAACTAGAAGATGAAGGCGGAGAAAAATGCTTTGTATACAAAGCATAGAAGCTAATTCATAATTCTGGCGAATGGTAATTCAGCTAATCATATTTCACGCTGAGTACAATTAGAAATTTGTGATGGCCCGTGAGGTAATCACAAGGAGGGTTTCATGGATGGCAGCATGAAACACGCTCGCTAACAAGCATGATCCTGAAGATCTGAATGGCATGTTAACGTAGATACATGCCATTGGGGCACATGTGTGGTGTTCCTCAGCTCGTCCAGCTCAGTTCCAGAAGGTTCATCAGCATTTGGGCCCGCCGGGCAATGTGATGGATGAGAACCTGGGTCAACTTCTTGAATGAAGTATTTTGAGAGTCTGCTGTGAGATGCTTGATCTGAATTTCAAGCCGTGGATTTCCGATGGGATTTCCACCTGCCCCCTCTGTGTCGGAGGAAGATGAGGATGTTCTTCATTCTTTTTGGGTCGGTTCCGTGTTTTGAAAGGGATCTGGAAATATTATAGGTAGTTTGGAACCCTGTACATGTCGGCCGAGGAAGTTCACGAGTATCTGAATGGAAAGAACTGGGTAGCCCTTGGGTCGGAGGGCGGAAAGATGTAGGAAGGTGCTGGAGGTTTCTCCAAATCTCTTGTAACGTGTCTGGAGCAGCGTCAAAGTGCAGGAAACCAGATTGAAAACGCCGCATCGTGACCAATGGCGATTTTATCGCCCCTCGCCTCAATCGTTAAAAAAAGTTTGTTTGTAAACTTGTAAATTGAAGAATGTGGACTTCAACCAGAACCTACAAAAACCACTTGATGATAGGGATTGCTAGGAATGCTCGTTCCAAGCACCGGAAACGCCCGGTTTGAAAAACTATCAGATCTTTGTTAAAGCCGTAACAGACCTTCGTGAATTCCTCGCGTTCCCCGGAAGTTCCGCTGTTGTTAAAAAGGCGAGTTGAAGAGACCGCGTCCGACCAGAAAACTTTTGACCTCTCGAACAATTTCACGGAGGATCCGCCCGGAGGTGGAAGGGCGTCCGGGCAAAGTTGAAAGTGATCGAACGTCGAAGATCGTTCCGCTGATCGGGGCGAACGAGTGTTTTGAACTTGGAGCAACTTTCTTCCGAAGCTGTGGGAGTGTAATGGTAATGAAAGTGATTTCTTTCGAAAGTTAACTTGTTCGGTAGGTTGTACTTCAACCTGACTTGAAGTAGTGAACATCCAGTATTTAATATCCCATTTTCAAACGGGATATTTTATGTCGGGTAGCCAAGGCACCCTTGTTTGGCGTCAACCGAAATGGAGGTTCCTCCTAGTTTATTATCAGCGTGTGAATGTTATACGAGTACAATAGTCCAATAAAATAAGCAAAAGACTTCGACTTGACCTTGGGAAAGCAGGAAATCGTTCTAAATCGTTAAATAGGCTCGAAAACGAGTAATTTAAGTTTGTACCTCTCCAGTGACGCGATTCTGGAACTCGCTAGCTCCTTGCCGCTATGCTGTCCGTTTCGTTAAACCTCTCGTACAACGACAGTCGGACACTCGGATATTCTGCAATGGATAGCGATCTGAGTTTATGAATTGCCGTTGCAGAATCGGATAAAACGGCGTTAGTAGTCTTTCTTCCAAACTCCGAGTCATCATCTTAAAGCAACACGTTAAATCGAGCTAACATCTTAAAGCAGCACGTTCCTCCAGCCAATGCGAATTCATGCTGTTATAAACAAGTTATCAAAGACAACGTCAAATCGTCGGCCATTGTGATGTGAAAACAACGCACGTCTCCATACGTTTTGCTACTGAGTTTCATTCAGTTTTCATTCAGAGCAGTGGGGTTTTTAGTAAGGTAGAGTCCTGTAGACGGAGAGGACGATCGTGGGTGCCAACCGTTCGTAGAAACGAATTTAATTATTGTTGCAACACACGATAAGGGCGTGGTGGATGATCCTCATATCTTAAATAAGTAACTACGAGACACGACTTTTATTTAAATGATAATTTTATCATACGCCATCTAAATACGCAATGTTGCATTTTTAAATGACGCCGTTGATTGATGGCCGGTAGCGCTCATCCCAGGAGGCGCTACTTGCAATGACGTCTAAAGTTGTAAAACATTATTATAATGAACGTTGAAATGGCTCATTGAACAACGCGTTTACTGCTCAATAGTCTATTTCATTCGGTTCCCACGGGAAAGTCTCAGTGCCACACCTTGAAAAACTCCTGATCCTCTTTGCCGTGTAGGAGAACCGCAATTAACGATCACCTTCAACTCGACAGAATTTACTGCTACTGAGATAATAATATTCACCAATTACTACGTTTTAACCTTTAGGACTCCCGATGAGATTCTTGTGAAGTTCCAAAATCGTGAATCCATTGTTGAATGAAACATGTTCAAACGGGTTTACGTTTGCAAGTAATGGGTCCTGATGGGCAGCAATATCTTATGATGAAACTGGAATGGTCGTCGTCCCCGAAAAGTTCCAATAACATTGAACTAGTCATTTCATCTGAATGAAAACTATGCATTTGCTTGTAGCATATACAAGCTGTAACAGGCATAAGTTGTCAAGCAATGGTCTCAGCCCTATCAAATGCTTGGAGTGAATAACCTTTCTTTTGCTGATCAGCAAATGTTGACAGTCTCTATGGATTACCCCAGGCGTTATCATATTGCATATTAATAGTTGCCTTGCGCTCAACCACCAGTCGTAGCTTCCCATGGCAATAAACCAGAAGAACACTGACATCAACCTTACGTGGTGTGTTTATTGTGATGAATTTCACGTTCGTGTTACATATACACCAGTAACGAAAATAAAACCACCAAAACTGTTGTTTGATGGATTCATTGGTAAAATAAGTAAAAACTGCTAGAATTATATTCGAATAGATGAATAGAAGTATAATATACTATAAGTATAATATATTATGTTACGTAAAATACACGTTGATAAATCGATACCTATACCGCCACTGTGGGAATGATCGAGTTATCAATGCCTCAGGGGTTACTGTCACTTCATTATTAACATCAGGTTGAAGCGTTTTCGCCTCTATTGATGAGGTGGTTGATGATTCCTTCCAACTTTGAATGCGTATACACAGATTCGTATCAGCACTCGTCATAAAATTGACGTATTCAATCAAGTATTTCAACTTCAATAGACACCAAAAAGAAAATTGGGAACTGAACATGGAGCGTTTTTGCGCAAATTTTGGTGGCGGGATATTGGCACCACTTGGTGGTTATTAAGGATGAAACGAGCAAGGATTGATCGTGGATCGTGTGAGGATATTTAATTAAAACAAAGGAATCTCACCATCGATCAAAATGTAATCACGTTGGAGGTAGGCGCTAAAACCGCCATTTTCTATTATTCCACCACCAAGTCTGTGGTTCCAACTTGACATTCCGCAGTGAATTTAATTTAAGATCGTTTTTAAACGATTCTTCCTCCAGTTTTCCTCTGGGGTACCGAAAACCTTCCTGTGATAGCATCGGTTCGTTCCAGTGACGCCGCATCCTTCTTCACACGAGATTTACCAAATCATCATCAGAAATTTCTCTTTTAATTTTCTTTTTTCGTCACTGCACTTTATTTCATCCGTTTTTACTACGAACATCAGGTCGAACATTTCGGTTTATCATTTCAATTTGTTGAACATGGTCCAGCCCTTAAGTATTCTTCATTTCAATTAATTTTCAGTGTATTTTTACGCCATGCAGCACGAAGCAAAAAAACTTTTTTGGACAGAATAAATGTATATAGTCCACCCAGTCAGATAACGAAGTTACTTCTCTTCAAAATGTGTACAACCAGCTCTTCATATTAACTTAATAGTAATTCTTAGTGTGAGGATTACAAGATCCCAATGACTTGAAAAATCTAATGTTTCGAGGCAGAAGTACTTACTGGCAGGTACTCAATTTCGTCGAAATTCGAAGAAAACTGCGATGTTTTTTCTTCCCGGTCCACTTTTTTCTCGGGGCATCCTTCAAAAGAACTTTTCTCATTACAGATCGTATTTTGAATTCCTTTTTCTTCCTCCCAATACAGACGGCTTCCTATGGATATTGATGACTCCGGTAAAGGCCGCGTCGGGAGGAAGGGGGAAAACGCTTAGTGGAACTCGCCGACAGTATTAAACTCCTTTCAGAACCGAACTTTCTCAATTTAATGTTTGAGTATTCAGTTACACTTCTACTCAATTTCGAAGGTGTTCCGTATCAGAGAAGTTCGACCTGGTTCGGATGACTCCGTTTCACCTGTCCATCAAAATGGAGGTCGCTAGGTAATAGGTAAAAGTTGCGATATGGTCTTTGAATACGAGTGGTTATATCATTACAGTTCGCATCATTCAAGTACGAGTTTGAATAATCTCCTAAGAACATAGACACGGAAAGACTTGTTTGAACAATTATTTTTGAAAAAAAAAATTGTTTTTAGCGTCTCATTTAAGTCGATTTAGCTGCGTTGTTGACGATTTGGGGTGTTTTGCATGATTAATACCGGGTATCGTGATTTTTCTAGTGGGGATTTGAGGGCTCCCACTTTTGACGCCATCAACGGAGAAATCACGCAAAAACCTTAATTTCACAAAATATACGGTACCAGTATTTCTTCTTCATGTTGTTGCTACAATATCAACGTTTAATTTCCTTGTATGCAACAGTTGTATTCTTCAGTAAAGTAATGGCTGGAGTCATGCCTATTCAAATCCCAAATTACATCGCAAACTCTTGTAGTACACAGCCATTTCAAGAGTTTAGTTTAGGCCACTCTAGAGGGGTTTTAACCATTGTATCGACCACGACAAACGAACAATCGAGTCTGCCGCAATGCTAACCAGCGCTGAGTACCTTCTCGAGCGCAATTCGCAATATCTACCTCATCTAAATTATACGGCCTACGATATCGATCGCTCTCCAAGAGATTTTCGTCTTTTCATCGTCCTAACGACTCGTTTCGTCACCCCGAAAAAGTGATGTCGCAAAGGGGGAATAAACCTCTTTGTTTCAGCTATTCTGTTGATTATAATCGTTCTCCCACGATGAATCCTCAAGGTCCCCAGACATGTTGCAACGCCGGTAACGACGGCAAATTTACTAGGTAAATTTTCATGGTTGTCGGCTTTAGTCACCGAGGCGGTTCCGAATGACTGCGCAGCGAGATACGAGTACAAGCAGGCGGAACTAGAAACGGAAGCAGTTCACGGTGGTACAAGAACGGATTTTCGGGAGCGATGTTGAAGTTCGGGAGAGAGGACTGGGATGCTCTTAAACGCAGATTACTCGCACCTGCTTCTAATCGTATTAAACCAGTTGTGTTGGACTCGTCTGTGCATAATTTACCCTTGTTCACTAACCCCTTCCTCCCCCTCCATTTGGGGCTTCTCCCGAAAGAGCCTTAGTCTGAAAGGATAATCCTTAATTCCTAATCCGCCGCAGCCCATTATTCCAACTGACTTCAGAGATGGGGATTAGCAAATCACTCAGTTCAACCAAACGAAGGGCGTTCTCCATGAAATGAATCTTACAACGCCTGTATATAAATTAGTATTTCACCGGCCCAAACTAGTTTTCGGTTTTGATACAAGAATTACACCCAAACTTCTCCCTTTCAACATTTCGGGCATTTCAGATGTTAAACAGGTTAGTTTCGTATACCTACTTATCCTGATCTCTTAGAAAATCCATTTAGTGCAGCAATAACGAACCAATGCGCAATGCGGCAATGAGTTTTTGATAATGAAAATTTTGAACTATTTCTGATAAGTTAATTCCTTGTAGCAGAAGATTTATTTTTCATTAAGTTCAACTCATTTGTATCATTTCGTCATAATAACTGTCAATTTTATTTGATATTTCGAAATCGTAACGTATGGTTTCTCCTATAAGAAGTACTAAAAACATTCAATTTCTGCAAGTAAATTCTTTTTTTTTTTTTTTTTTGTTAGTAAATTTTGGTAGTAATTAGGTTAATAAATGGTAGTAATAATATTTTTTGAAAATATGAACCTGAAACCTATCAGCGAAATTGGCTCAACTTGGAGTTTGGTCGGCACTGTTAAACTCAGTCAAGGCGAAAGTAGTATAGAAAGAGATTTTATTGCGAATGACCTATCTGTAAGCTCCATAGTGAGGGGGTGGACGGTCTAGTTGCGGGAATATTTTGCAAACGTCCATTTTTTCTCCTTAGCTTGTGGTGTGACGGACATTGGCTACTCTCTGGACAAACCGAGTCTCATCCCTGCTCCATCGAGAAACCCCAGTAGTTCATCAGAGCTCCTCCACTTCTTCCTCACTATGGAGCTTACAGATAGGTCATCTGTAAGTAGTATAGAAATGTTTTGTTTGCCAATATGACGAGAATAGTTAGTGCAACATTGCAACAAGTTAGTGCCTATGAGATTTGAGAGCCTAAAAACCGAGAAAGTTTCACACTTTTTCATTTTTCGCATATAACTCAAAAATCATCCAACACAAAATGCGCATCCTACCACTTCCTTTTGTAAAGAGCATCAAATTCTGCTTCGAATGGTGTTTCAAACATCGAAATCGGTGTTGAGACGCCTTCGCCCTTCAAAAATGGGCGATGTTTACCAAATTCGCTAATATTTAGTAACATACGTAATTTACGGTGCGTGTTTTTGTTTTCTTCTCCCAATTAGTGGTGGATTCAGCACCTCAACTTACAGTTGACCCTCATCCCAAATATCTAGAGCCATCATAAGGCTGAAAGCGACCGAGTAGGATTTATTGTTCATTCCAAAACGTTCAACGAGACAACGATCATTTGAACCCTTCATAGAACTCGTTTAGAATTCACGACATTTTCCCCTCTCAAACCAGACTCGTGATCTCCAGGTGAATCATCGAACTTCGCTTAGTTCCGAATCGTCTCCTCGACCCTCCGATTCCGCTCGTTCGCTATTAAAAAATCCTACGAGAAAACGAGTTTCTATTTACATTTTTCATTCATCCCGGGGAATACAAAAAATGCAAATCGACTGTATTCATTCTGGTGGGGAAGTTGTTGAAGCGCTTGTCTTTTTTTCTTTTTTTCTCTCTCTTCTTATTTATTGAGACTTGAACCCCTTTTGAAATCCCACTTTATAAAACGGCCAAACTGCACCCCGTTTGAAGTTTCATAAATGGTTTCTTACTGCACTTTCGAATAGTTTCGATTTATTATCTTCGATAAAAAACCATTGGAATCGACCAACGAAAAAATTTGTTTAACCCTACTCAAAATAATATTTATATTATGATGGTTTACGTTTCAAGTTACGTAGATTCAGAAACTCGAATAAAAAAAAAAAAAAACTCTGCAAATTCTCGACACAACGGTTTATTATCTTCTTTGTGCAGATTACCCATCTGTCGAGATCACTAAATGGTAGATTGGTTATTATTATTTGAAGTACGTGAAGTTTGTACGTACATTATAATCCCCTGATCAACAACTTTCACTCCGGAGATTATAATCGTAAAACCGAGAACACCCAGTGTTGGGGTTGGGGCTGTACCCGGGGTTCAAAAAACATTAATAACATATAACCCCCCCCCCGCCTCACACGGTTAGGGGTACATTATTTTGAAGAATCATATTTTGAAGATTCAATATTCGACGTTTTTATATTCCTCACTGATTCTTGTTCATGAATTCAAACGTCGACAATAATTTTATCAAACTGATCACGCAGTGTCAACAAGGACTTTTCTGACCTAATTGAAACCAAGACTTTTTGAAAAAAATTGAAAAGAAAGAATGGAAACACCTCGTACAAAATGACGCCGAGCTTTTTTTGCGAAATATTTGAATTACAAAAATATTAAATGTAAATGCTGACATTTCATACGAGGCGCAGATGGGTGGAGAGAGGAGGGAGGAGTGAGTAGGGTGGAGTAAAGCCGAGGGAGCAGGATGGTGGAGAGCGGAGGGAGGAGGGATGAGGAAGAAGAGGAGGTGAGAAGTGAGGTCGCGGACGGGGAGGTTGCTGATGGGGAGATTGCTGATGGGGAGGTTGCTGACGGGAAGGTGGCTGACGAGCAGGTGGCTGACGGGAAGGTGGCTCTAATTCTATTCCCAACAGTCTCAAAACTTTCTTCCGTTCATGAACAACAGTGCTCCCAAACAACTCTAAAAATTCTTGACACAACGGTTCATCATCTTCTTTGTATAGATCACCCTTCTGTCTGGATCACTAAATGACTGAATAATTATTATTATTATGAATTATCATTGATTATTAATAATTATTATCATTTGTGTAAATTATTATTAGATAATTATTATCAATGATTGATAATTATTGTTAGTTATTAATAATCATAGATAAAGATGATTATTTATCATCATTTAACTCGATATCTGGAAACCATGTGGTGTTTGAATCAGCTGGGGCAGTATAAACATTGACCCGGCAGGTTGCCCCATGATTCACCCTCGTGTTGACGACTTTGGATTTGCCTCAACTTTGAGCCCTCATTGTGAACGAACGGCTGGTCGTACAAACCTCCGATTAGTCGTTAAAAATGCTAACAATTAAACACTTCAATTTGCGAAATTCGGTTTGAACCCCTTCCCATTGACCTAGGGTTATGAACAGTTTCAAGGACCATTGTTCTTGGCAGAATAATTTTAGCACAACGCTATCTGGGCAAAGTGCCGCTTTTAAAATTCGATTTTCGGAAGCTATGTATAACCAGCAAATTTTGAAGGGGTGATTTCCTCTTTCTTGGGCGATTCCAAAGGTTCTTCATCGAAGATTATTATTATTATCATAAACCAAAAACGGCGTTTCATCACCTACTACTCCATAACCGCTAGTGATTGCTATAAACTATAACAATAACTAACAATAATTAATAATGCTTTACACACTTGATAATAATTATTAATAATTAATGGTAATTCATAAAAATAATTAATCTACCAGTTAGTGATCTAGACAGAAGGGTGATCTATACAAAGAAGATAATGAACCGTTGTGTCGAGAATTTGCGGAGTTCTTTTTTTCTTCATGGCTTCGCTTTATAGCTCGTTACGCTAAAATGAAACACTATTATTAACATCGCTCTTGACACCAGAGTACCTCAGTACTTCTCATAAACTGGAGTTCACTACCTTTTCATAAACCGCAGGTTTTTATTTGGCCACATTTTTTTGACGAATACATTTTAGATGTAATTTAATGCTTTTTCGCGGGGGTTGCCGGGTTTTTGCTAAATCACATGGTTAAGAAGATGTCGACTCTCCCGAGCGCACTCGTCGTAACCCGCAAATTTAAAACTTTACAGGAGAGCTGGATACCCAAAACCACCTCCAGCGGGACCACATGTCGTAACCCACAAAAGAAACTTTTAGGTAATACGATAATAATACTATAAATAAAAAACTTTTCCAGTCGCCAGGCGAATTCATTCCTCAAAGAATAAATCATGTGTCATTGATCTGGAAGTTCCTTCACGAAGTAAACTCTTAAGAAAAAGGAAAGGAACCATGATGTAAAACTAGAAACAACGAAAAAACGCTGTTTTTATTCAATTAGGTATTGAGGAAAATGAACGGTAAATTCGAAAAAATACAGTATTTTCGTAAGTATTTCAATGCATGTTAGTGATCATTAAATTGATCGTTCACGTTCTTTATCTTCAGTCATCACCTCCGTCATCTTCTTCATCAGTTTCGCCCAGCACATCCGGGAGTTCGTCGTCTTCCACCAGTGTCTAGTACTCCTGATGGGAATATGTCAAATAGCTTCATGAGGTCGTTCTTCTTTGGCGTAGGAATCGATATATCTTGCGAAGCCACCAAAATTAAATCGAACGTACTTCAAGGAGAGGAAACAGTACGAAATCGGAGGCAGGAGTGTGTCCCCCCCCCCCCCCATGCCCTTCAGAAGAGCTCAGAGTCCTCGTGTTCGAAAACTTCGCAAATATACCCTCTACCATCCTCAAATTTTCGTTAACTTTGTTAGTCCAGGTAGAATGTACATGGCTCCTGGACTAGTACTACGGAAATGGAGAAGACGTTGTAGAGTGTATTGAATCATTTTTGCTAGCAAAACGGGGCAGCTCCCTGAATGTACAGATACGGCCTTTGGCCTCTTCAAGAAGCGCTGTTTTCACTTTCTTCGACCCTAATAGAAGCCTTCGGACACTGCGATCACCCGCCGCAACGGCCTTTTGTATCGGGAGTTACGACGAGTTTTCTCCACCGTAGGTCGTACACATGACTTCCTGACCACCGGATAATGTTCTCTGTTTAAGAAAAGAAAAAATAACCGTCGCCGCCCCCGAGGCCATGCGTGTACTTACATCAACGTGGATGAGGTGACGATGGGAGGGATGTTCTCACCTCAATTATGGGGCTATTTGAAGGAAGGTGAAACCACACCAGTCTCTCTCGGCAGTGTTCGCGAAAATTCGTAAAAGCGTGACATTGGGCTCGAACAAAGAAAATCACAGTCATGTACTTACAAGGAGGCTTTCTCAATTGTGTAACACAATTGGTTCGGTGTGAGCATGTTGTCACATCTCCACAACGAGCCCTTCAACCGGAAACGCTCAAATCGTGGAACACAAACTTTCAAGTTCACTGACGAGTGAGTAGGTACACAATGACAAGGGTCAGAACCGAACAACAAGACGTCGAGGCTTAAACACCTGGGCAATTACGTCAATATCTGCACATATGTACATTTAAAAAAAAACCTTTTTGTACGTACATTTGAAATGTATGTTACAAAAATTAAACAATTTCTACTCCGGAAAGTTAGAATTTAAACAATTCGTGATAATTCCAATTCTATTCATTTTCCAGGGAATAATTCTAATTAGAATTATTCTAATCGTTCAGTATCAGACTGATTGGTTGACAGCTGTTAATGGTTCACCTGTGAATACCTCCCTGGTCCAATAATGAGTCTAATCACTCGTTCCCTTGATTGTGTGACGGTTAAAAACACCCAGTCATGGTGCAGAATCGATAAAACTGCTGATCATCACAGTAGATTACGTGGCGGATTCTAGACAAACAGAACCCTGGAAACATTTTATCTGAACATCTCTCCAAGAAATGTAGGTATTATTGGAAGCTCTGCCACCGATCCAACCAGTACTACTCAAACCTAAGCAAGTTCCTTGAACTAAAAATGCTCAAAGGGCCAGAAAATGTGAAATCGTAGGAAAATCACATAGCTGCATCAAAAGTAGGTATTTAACAGTAGAGTAGCCTATGAAGAAACCCTTCTTAAGGGTTAAGATTTACATGCGCTCTCCTCAAGACCCAAGTAAGGCTCTGTAACATTCACAACCATGAGACCTTCACTCCATTGGGTGGAACTCAACCAACATGATATTCAGAGGCCTTCGTGATCTCGATGATTAAGCAAAACCAAAACTAATCAATACAATCACTAGAGTCTACTTCATTGCCACAAATGCTAATAAATGAAAGCGCGTGGTTATTATCACATGGTAGTAGTTGTTAGTGAGATTCATAACTTCACGAATACTAAAATAAAACACTCCATTCGTACAAATGTAGGGTTACAGAAGTGGAGACGGATTCAATCATAAGAAGAAATCGCAATCGATCTATTGTTAGTCACAATCGATTAGCACAAATGTTGTACAAGTACCTACGGTGTTATAATCAGTCTTTTTCCTACCCTGAATAGACGGATGAAATGCACAGGCCAGCAAAAGCCACAGAGCAATTGATCACGGTATTTACATTTGAGGCATCAATAAAGCAGTTATGTACCTACCTTAGTATCATTGCAATGACTTGATTTTTTCTTGCCTGTGCTGAGGAACAGCAGTCAACTCTTCGAAATACTTGGCAATGATATCTTTAGATTGTTGATGTTCTCGATAGAAACTACATTATCCATCGAATAACCTCAATTCAAGACGGTTAGAATAAAATTCTCAAATAGAAACCAGAGACCGAGGGGTCTTACTCAGGCAAAACGAGTTGGGGCTCCCTTGCTGTAATTTTAGTTGTAGCGAAGTTCAAGAAAAAATACACTACTGTTAGGAGTTCAACATTTTTATAAAATTTTGATTCCTTCCCTCAATTAAATAATGTACACAAGACTATTAATCACGGGATACACTGGCCAACATGTTCCGTTTCCAAGAGCAAAAACGAAGAAAGTGGAGTATCAAGACAGATGTGGTGCAATGTACGAGTGAGCTTTACCCTACAGAGTAGAGACATCCTTAAATCCAAGGTTGTATGAATACACCTTACGAATTTGAAGACCCACAAGTAGGAAGTTTTCCGTGAAACCACTAAACAAATTTACGTTTTTTGGCACTCGAGACTCAAATTTGACTCTTCTTTTTTGAATTCAAAATAGTTGGTCTCTAGAATCCCAACCTTCATAGGCCTGCTCCATCCTGGTTGTTCGCTAAAGCTCTAAACTCTTGCCACGATTCCCCTGCTCAGGCTTCCAGGCATTTCAAACACCACAAAGATCACTAGTGGCTTTAATCGTGGAGATAGTACACGTGGTTAAATTTGATGATACAAAGATGAATCTACTCGAGTGTCGGATGTATGAAGAGATTCAAGAGTCTACAAAATTACACTATTACCGAATAGGCGAATATAAACTCGGAAGGAATTGTTTGAATTAAGGGTGAAACACTTCGTCTGAATGGGCGCGAAAAGGCCGAAACGGGTGCGGGCCGGAGAACCGATTGAGGGCAACGCCGAAACAGCAGAAGAAAAGGTTTAGAAAACGAGCAACCTGAGAAAACCTACACTTGAAATAGTGAGTGGCCAACAAGTGAACTTCTTGATTTAAAAAAAAAAAAACCATTAAAAGGCCACATTTGGGGTTCGCATTGAGACCGACGAGAACAATCGTCAATTGGGAGGAGAGAGAACGAAAAAAATTCACGAAAGAGAAAGTCACTCGATGGGTTCCGTGGGAAACAGATTTCGAGTGAATGATGAAATGAAGGGAACTTTGTGGAGAGTTCAAGTGTAAGATCTACTTATCGTCGTCGGGAAAGTGAGGGGTGTAATTAGGTAATAGCCGGGCTTGTGTAAACTATTGCGCCGATTTTCAAAATCAGATCTCAGTGATTATCTCCTTCGATAAATAGCGAGTTAAATAAATAATTAAATAAATAAACTGCGATCAAAGAGCGTCTTGAGATTGAGAGGTTTCATGAGCTAAAATTAGTTGAGATAAGTCGTTTTCTTCGCTTCGACGTTTTGATCGCTTGATGATTTTGATCACTTCGACGATTTCACTCGCGTTTCGGTCCCTACTGACAGCTATTTTGAAACACGTTATTATTTATTTACTATTATAGCATTAGTCGAAGGAGGTCCCGGAAGAGTATCTGTGTAAATCAAACAACGGCCCTTCTCCAGCTAACACTATTTTTCTGTTTCCTGTTACGCCAGATGAAGTTGCAGAGGCAGTGAAGGGTCTTACGAGTGATTGTTCTTTTTTCGTCATTGGTAACATATAACCTATAACCAACGTGTTGTTGGAGAAAATGATCCAAGAAATCAATATTCCCCTACAATTGTCTTAAACTTTTTTGAACTTTAAGCTTTTTTTCTGGTATTTTCCCGAAATTATTGAAGCCAACTTAGTGGTACCTCTGTACGAGAATGGCAAGAGATGTAAAATTGTGAATTGGGAGACAAGTAGATTTTACTAGGAACTCAACACATTGCAATTGAAAACTCTTTAAAGTTCTCTATGAAAATACTCTATAATAGAGTTAAAAGAATTTATTAGCGGGGATTATTCATTAGTGATGAATGATAATGGAACCATGAATCCACAAATTGATGTTTCCCTTGTTTTGATTCGTTTGAAGCCCAGTGGGCAGAGAGAACTCCGGGCAGAGTTAATGTTCAAGTAAAAGTTTACATTGCTACTTATTTCGCAGATTATAGCAATTATATTTTTCTTCGCGTATGTTCCCAGGAGGCGCAATCTCAACGGGACGACGGAAGTTATGGAATGGCGCAATCAAAACTCCGTTTTTCTCTTGCGTTGTCCGTGGGATAATCGAAGAAAAAATTGACTCGACAGGAAATAACGTACGCCTATTTTTAAAAAGTACCAAAAAATATACGGTTTCCTCACCATGGGAACTGTGACGGAAGAACGTCCTTTGACGATTGGGACTGTGGGAAACGGGAAATCTGAGGTTCCTGTCCGAGTGAAGGGTTACGAGATTTTATGTGGTACTTGAGGAGGACTAAGTGGATTGGAGATAAGTCATAAAAACACACGAGTCGTGAATGAGTACGAACTTGAAAATTGGGAAATACAAAGAGTAACCGCAATAGACCTATCAACAGAACTATTTCTGCATACTGATCTGTTACATACTCGTATATAATTACACTGGCAACATATTTACTTAAAACAATAGTAGAACTGCAGGGATCTTACGACTCAATTTTAGGCTTATTGTATCGTCCCCCCCCCCCTTTCACTTTCGTTCCGAACCTCACGGCTAAATTTCTATAGCAATTTCGAGCATGGAACATGTTTTAGCCACTCAACTGATCCGGGTCTAGGCAGCGTCACGTTACAGTCCTGAGGAGCCTACATTGCATTAAAACTACTTTCTACTGAAAATAGCTGAATATTGGATTTCTTGGACTGTGTGGAGCTTCTGTGAGCTTGTTGGGAACTGCTGGTTTCTGACTTACGACCGAAATTTGCAGAAAATACTGTTTATATACACTCTGTTTCGGCCTATGTGATTATTGACGACTATCCATAATGACTGGATACTAGCATGACCTTCCCACCTGTTGCTTTTCTGAAAAATGAGCGTCTCTCGCCGCGAAATACCGCTCTCGTACTCGCACCTATCGCTCTTAAATCCAAAATTAACTTTATTACCATTACATACCGCAACTATTTACGGATTGTAGAGTTCTATCATTTACTGCATTTTATTAGTGATTGTGTCCAATTGGATAGACTTTCCAAGTATTTCGGTCGTGCAGCAGCAAATCATCCCGTCCCGGCGCCGGGGAACTTCGTTGATAATAGCCAATTTGTTAACCACATTTGAAGTCCACATTTTCTTACCACTACAATTCCGTAAGACTACTACACTCAAATACAGTCCGCTTTTCGTAAGTTAAGAGTTTCCCAATCCTTCACAATTTCGCTAAGGAAGAAATTTGCCAACACACTCTGACATTTCATAGACTGCTATAGTGTTTGTTGAAGACGTAGGTACTAAAAATGGCCGAATATGGGTTTTTCTGAACTGTGTGCTGCTTGGATGGTGTCATTAAATTTCACGTAAGAGATTATTTCCTGTGATTGTCACGTTATTCAGCTGGTGGTCATAGTGAAGCGCAAAAGCACTTACGTGATGTTTACACGTGAGTGTTATCGACCTCAACGTTGCCCCGAAGTTCATTGATCCAAGACAGCGATTGCGATTGTCGACTGTCCAAGGCGTGAGAATGCGAGTTAAACCAGCACAAACGCCCATAGACCCACGCATAATAACAAACCCCCAAGAAATCCAGTGGGAGACGTGAGAGAAATAACAGATTAGCGGGTAGATAAGTGAAGGAGACGACGGGGGTCAGAACTCGGAACCACTAAAGGGAGAGTTATGCAAGATCTCAAGAGTGCTGGAACAAAAACAGGTTTTAGAAGTAATTGGTGCGGCTCTACCACTTGAAGAAGGAGAAGAAGAGAAAAAAAGATGAGGGTCGAAGTATTTTCTTTCGGTCTGGAGTTTGGGAGGCTCTGGAGAAAGATTAACGCCAGATTACGGTCGTGTTGTCGAGAAAATCGGGATGGAAACACTCTTGAAGTCATCATAATGACCTGAACACTCGCTACGTGAAGACATGTGGTTCACCATCACTTCTACTTCTTCTCCGCCGCCTCTTGAGATTTTCTGGCCAAACAAGCCTTAGTAGCCACTTAGAGCCACTTGTACAATACTGTGGCGCAGTTTTGCAAATCGAAAAAGACTGTAAGTTTCAAACTTTTGACGCCTTTCAGAGTCGAACCCTTCGCGTCCTTTGAGTGTGATTGCAGCCCCAGAACTTGGTAGGTATCACGAACCTTTTGAATCATGGAATATTCATTGACATTTCATAGTCTCAGGTGTGGGGCTTCGAAAGAAGTCTAAAACATCAAAACATTTTCCACGTCACCTTAAACTAATTCATACAATGAAGGTCGATCTCGAGTGGCGAAGGTTTCGGTTATGACAGCGTCCTGAGTTGGAAGGAAATACGAGAAGGTCCCTTTAGGACGGTCTGACGAATAGGATTTCCTTTGTGGGTGAAGCAACGTGAGAGATAATGCCTCCATTTCAATTCTCAAGGTCGAGGAAAAATGCGAGTTTTCCATGTAAAACAATCTTTCTCTTACCTCACTTTTTTTGTAACACCGGGATTTACGGGAGAGAATGACTCGAGAAAGCCACAAAGTTTTATCAGAACGAGAAGAAAAACATTCGATAAGCTTCGGGAGGGAGGTCAAATACAGTCGAATCTGGTTGTAGTGAACCTCTGCGTAGGGGAGGATTATTTGGGCTTTTGCATTTTAGAAGGGCAAAAACCTGTATACAAAAGAAACGTTTTTACCACGCACACGGAAGGATAAGTGACGTGACCTCGTCAAAAGAACTCGCCTATTTACATGCCCCCAGTGCTCCCGGATTGATGATCTATTAATATATTATTAATGTTAATTAACATGATGCAAGCGAACACATTAACGGTCCTGCGTAGCTTATCAGCAAGGAAAGAGATGTGGGTTTTCTCATTTTAGAAGGGATTCGATCATCAAACCAAGTTATTTAGTCACATTTTTGCAAGCGTGGTTCTAGCAAAGGCAGGCTGTAAAGCTGTTACACTTGTGTAATGTCAAAAGTTAGTCGCCGTCTGACAACCCCTTGACTCAAACCGAGAAAGAAACAAATCCAGATTCATTCACGTTTAGTGTGAATTTCATGTTCGAGAATGAAAATCCATCATGTTCTGAGTTGTTTGTTCGTAGGTCCTTTTCGTTTCAACACAGATACAATTTCCACAGAATTCCACGAGTTCCTTGTTTTCTACTGCTTAAATGGGGGAAGCCTGCTTCCTCAAAATGATCAGCCAAATTAGAGGCAGATCAGCACCTGGATTGGACGGGATTCCGAAATTGTTTTCTGATCAACTGAAATAACCGCTGCTTCTTACACGTTTTGTTAAATATGATTATCCTCGTTTCCAGAAATCTTCAGAATTATCCAATATACAAGGCCCATCTCTATGGTCATTTGTGCGCCCAAGATGCTGAAAAAAGGATCAAAATTTGATGCCATAATCCACTTGAGTTAGTGTCAGTAAAACAGTAGAATTTATAAAGTGTGGGCGTCGATCAGGTGCTGATCTGCCTCTAATTTGGCTGATAATTTTGAGGAAACCTGCTTCATCCATTTCAGCAGTAGATAATAAGCTCGTGGAATTCTGTGGAAATTGTACCTGTGTTGAAACGAAAAGGACGAACGAACAAACAACTCAGAACAAGATGCATTTTCATTCTCGAACATAATTAACCAAAATCAATTAATTAATTAGAGAAGTGAGAGGGTAGGGGAGGGAAATAATGTGGGAGATTGATTTACTTCCGACTTATCAGTTTTTGTTCCGCAAGGCGCTGCCTGAGAAATATCATTGTCGGATTGCTCGGAGGTAAAATTTCTCATCATCGTTACCCGTAACGTTTCTCGGGTTGAAAAATATAATTTCCAGCTCTCAGACGCCGCTCGGAGAAAACCTTCATATCGGGTGAAAAGCATTAGCGGAATTGGCTGCCCTCCCGCTCTCCCTCGCTGCCGCTATTCATGAAAGCTACAACCTCTCGTAATGTAATATTTACTTAGTCGGAACAACTTTTTCCCCAATGACGCGCCGGACTTGGTCTGAAGGAGGAAAAGATAAAGTTGACGATAACTCAATTAGTTCGGTTGGCTTTTTGCAAAATTTAGAACACTCCCGCGTACGACTCCCTGAAGTAGCGAGTGCCAAAAGTTACGATCCGTATATTAAACCCGCACTTTTAACGATACTTCCTCTTCAACTCGCACGGAGTAATTAAATTTGAACGAATTTTTAGTAGAAGTTAAAAATGAAATACCTACCAACTTAATTAATCCTTCGGCGAGCGCGCCATTGCACTGAGTGCGGGCAGAGTGTTCAAACAAAGATTTAAAGTTGATTCTGAGACCTTCGCTGCTGTCTATCCTAAGGAAGTATGTTCATTGGAACAGTATGTTCATTCAGAGGCTGCAGGTTTTGGCGAATACCTAGTTGCGAAAAAACAAACTCCAGCTAGTGCGAGGTATCAACTAGTATGTGATGAGTTATTCAATCTCAGACATGGAGCTAGTTATCAAAAGCTCTCTAACCTTCCTATTGACCTGTACACGAGAAAAAATGGTATCAGCTAATGAGTCTACCTGAATTCCAACAGCTTAGAACTAAATTTGTAGATAGTGCCACTAAATCACTGACATCCTCAAATCTTGACGTTTAGATACTTGGAACACTATTCTGAACGGAGTGAACGTTTTAAATCGGCTATAGCAGGCAAAAAGAACTGGTACGCTATAACCGATTTCCACTGTATTTCGTAATATAAGGATTTCATACTACTACCACCTCTACAACAACTGATTTTTTCGGGAGTTGAAAAGACTCTGATCTAATCAAAACAGTACATACTTAAATACGAATCGTGGATGTATCTCGCAGCGCTCCGCAGGGAATACCCGCTGGTATGTAGTGTCGATTTTTTGCGGATATCGGACTTGACTAACCTACTTTCCGCGGGGTGATACAATTTCCAATACTGTTATAGGAATTTTCCCGCGGAATACCAAAGTCGGAGGATTCCATCATCGCAGTTCCATATCCGTCGAGAAGGAGATTTCCTCTAGAATGGAAAACTGAAGAGGGAAAACGTTTTGTGGTTTCCATGAAGTGAAATATCTACGGTGAGCACTACACCATATCTATCGACAGGGACGAATAGGTGAGTAGGTATGCAGCCCGTGCTGCAAAGCCGAGAGGTCCAAAAACCAAATATATATTAACTGCAATAAATTATAATCAAGAACTCCCGACCAACCTTCAAAATGAGGAACTAGTCAAAAATTTCGAAATTCCAGAATTACACGAGATATTATCTTTCCTCCAGATGAATCTTCTATCGATTCTCACAGAACTGTATTCGGTGTAGGATTGTTTTCTATGGTTTCCCGCTGTTTCTTATTTGTATAACTGAATCATCAAACCCACTCGAAGTGTCAGGATCAGCTTTAAGTCACATATCGCGTCTCAGCCCTTCAACTTCTCCTCATTAAAGGGACTTAATTGGAACCAGACCCAACAACCTTCTCCAATATTATGCATGATATGAGACGTTACAGTTTGAAATACAAGGTCCCTTCGCACAGACTGATAAACAGGGCCTAATTGAAGTGTTTCTCTGTTTAGCTGGAGTTTCTCAGCTCTGTTGACTCAGTCTTCAACTTGTTAGCTTTCAGGCTCCCTCTGGTGTCTCAGATCCGGTTGATCTCTAATCCATCATCTCAACTAGCCACCATCTGCCCTCTTGCAGGAGTGTTATCTGAATCGATTTCGATTTGAGAAAGACAATAATTATAATAATTATAATCATAATTATTGAATAAATGGAACCAACCAACTTCAGAGTATTGCGAAGCACGAGCCGAAGGCCATTCTCAAATCTGCGTTCGAGGACTGCTTTAAGATGTACAAGTACCGCTGTAAGTGACGAAGAATAGCACCAATATGGAGATATGAACCCTGACCAAAAACTTTTTAGACAGGCCCCGTACCTTCGAAACAAACAAAAAGCTGTCGATTTTGTGTTTTTCACAAGATCGAGTTTCACCGACATTACTATTACTGTATCTTCCTCAGTTGTGCATGTACAACAATTTCTGGGTTGCAGTTTTTGTGGGTTTGTTTGTTTGGAAATGGTATCCTTGATTAGTCAGTTCACGACCTGACCCGGATGGAGAGCAACTGGGTCGGCCAAGTCATTGAGTCGTGAGATCCCCTTCGCAGTTCAACGGACCGCTCCGAAAAACTGCTATTATTACTGTTTATTTTGAAGTGACCCTAGAAAGAGCGGTTTTCCATGGAAAAGTCCTGAATCTCATTGGAAAAAAGTAAAAAATTAACCGTCACCTTCAGACTCTATAAATAAAGGCGATATTTCTTCACTTGATACCTTTCATGTTTTTCAGTGGTATTATTTAGTTGATGAATACTTGAATGTAAAAATGCGGGTTGGCAATTGTTTTTGTGGCGTTGCGGTCATTGTTGGAGTTCGGTATCGAGTTTCGAGATCGGAAAACATGGAAATGGAGAAGGTTGAGTTCGTACGGCCCGCAAGGTAGTTGGTTGCAAACCAGAGTCCTTTAAATGGCATGTTTACGTCGAGTGATCCTAGGAGGAAAATACAAATGAAATGATAATCAGGATGGATCATGTATATCTATACATATTTAAAAAAACGAATGTATGCATACGTCTATACATATTTAAAAAAACGAATGGGCGTCTATATAGGACAGACATGTCTGTCCTATATAGACGCCCAAACCGCTGAACCCAATTTGACGGGAGTTGTTCCATTGTGATAAGCAAGTTCCAGGGATGGTTACAGGCTATGGTAGAATATACTAAACGTCCTATTTCGCGAGAAAGGGCCTTTCCTTAGCGACGCCGCCGTGGTAAACAATTTTGTAACTAGGAAAGAGCGTATTATTTGGTTTGTCAATTGTCAAGTTTATTTATCAATAGACTGAGTTTTTTTTTTTTTTTTTTTTTTTTTTTTTTAAATTTGGCATCGGCCTTTATTATGTACCATTTGCCATACATGCGTTATGTCTCCTAAATATAAATAAAATTACACTTCAAAAATAGATAAAATTACAAAAAATAAATTTATCCATTAAAATCTAATCGGTCGAGGAAGGCGTAAATTTCAAAATAAATCGTCTTTTTTTGGCTGGTTATCATAGTACTGAAGGAGAAAGGTTGTGGAAGCTCTCGCAGAATCACGTCCAGGAGCGGTTTGCGTTGTTCAGCAATACTTGGGCACATTAGCAATATATGGTCTATTGATTCTTCGGCTTCCGCGCAATAGCGACATGACGCTGAGGTTTCAGCCCCGATTTTGTGTAGGAACGCCTTCGTGATTGACGTTCCGCAGCGAATCCTTGAGAGACACTTGAAAAATCTCCTGGAATTGCCCGGGAAGGACAAAAATCATGGATGCCGAGGCGGAATGGGGAACATAGTTGCATATTTTCTGCCAGCAAAGTAATTTTTATAAAAGGCATTCCATTTTGCTTGGGCACATTCGTTGAAACGTCTATGAAGGTCAGAAGTTATTTACGCACCCCGAACGGGACAACGCACGGGTAATCTGCTAGTGCTCAAGAATGGTAACTCGAATTTTCAAACCAATCCTATAATGCGTCTCTGCAACGCTTTTGGATCCTGTCCCTAGAGGCCCTTCTTCCACAATATTTAAGAAAAGATCTGTAGCTGAAAGTGGGAGGCCTTAGTTGGAAAAAAAACGTCACATGCCAAATTTGTCCCCCTTTTATCTTTCACACGATTCGTCGATTATCTACGATTGGGCGACTTGAAGAATCCTTTTTCCTTGAAGAAACCAGCAACCGAAGGTTAGGCTTCAAGATTCAAGATTCAACAGTACGTCATTCTGAAGTACAAAGCTACTGGAGAACTCCTCACTTCAGGGATCTTCAATAACACCCTGGTCCCCGTCAAGTACGGCAAAATGATCACGAGAAAGTAAGTTATAACGGATTTTACGACTAAAAAAAGGTCAAAAAATCGTTTTCCGTATAAAGGGCCTCGTAGGTGTCGTTTTTATTTCTCAAGTAAGCGATCTAATAATGATCAAACTTCAATTTCTTTCTTTTAAATAGATTTTGTCTTGTTACTAATTTCAAGTGACCACAATTTCGCAATTCTTGGCTAATTGTGGAGAAACTTGAAAAAGTTTAGACAGAAAATATCTCAAAACACACTTTTGGGTTATGGATTCTTCTCCCATTTACGCCCTCAATTGTGGTCAACCGGCAAACATGCGTCACATTTGATGTAATCGCTCGTTTTGGATTTATCAGGGGGTTATAGCAAACATGTAACAAATTCTTGACACAACGGTTTATTATCTTCCTTGTGCAGATCACCCTTCTGTCTATACCTGACTGTGTTGCAAATCGGCACCATACCATATTCTCACCGTACTCATACCATACCATACGAATTTCTTTCCTATCATACCATACTGTACTATACCAAATCATACATACAATAATATACCATACCATACTCATACCATGTCATACAAACCGAATGAATATTGAAACGTCATCCATTTCTGACCTATATTTAAAATTTCAAGTATCTAGCTCATCATCAAAATTTATTTTGTTTAAACAAATAGGTATTATTTAAACAATTTTACAGACAAGAAACCGAGTGAATATTGCATTGTGATCCGGTTCTGAACTATTTTAAAAATTTCAAGTCAATAGCTTGTAGAGACATTCTACACAATTCTATTATTTCATCGAAGCCTCCAGCATTTTGCCTCTTTTAACCTTCGAGTAACCTTCGGCCGCTATAGAACTCTAGCGGGACAGTCAGCAACTAGACAGTTAGTCAAGGAGCCGCTAGAGTGCGTTACGAGCTGGTTGGAAGTAGGGGAAAGGGATGGTTAGTGCGCATGCGCTAAGGATATATAAGCTCGCGCTGGCTCTCAATAAATTCATTCTTTTCTCGACTCTCGTCATCCACTGGCTGCACCAACACCACATAAGAAATCGCCTCTTGCCTCAACTCCTTCCAGCGAGCTTCTCCGACGGAAGACGAACAGCTCGCCGATCCTTTCACCGGCTTCCCAACGCTGTCGAGGTTCACGTCCGACCTCTTGAGGAGCAGCGGTGATCGCCACGGCAGGGGCCAATAAGCAGCGCCCTTGTTGGTTCACTCTCAGCGGCTTGTCATAGGTACAAGGTGGACTGGGGTTCCGCGCCCCACGAAGCTTCAAGGCTGTCGTCAACCCGTTTGTGGTGGATTCAACTTGGAAACTGACCCGCCTCAAGTCGGTACCTTGCAAAAGGCACTGGCGGCCCTAAGGGGTTCCGTGGTACAACATCAGCCCCTCCTCAAGACTAGGAAGTCGGGTTTTCCGACCGAGCACAGAGGACACGAGTCCGGTGCTAACGCCCGCACCCTTCATCGGTTCTTTTCAGAGCCACGGGCCCAACGTCGAGCTACGCCCGCTCCTTATTTCAACGGCTCTTTTCAGACCCACCGGGCCTAACACCGGCGCCCATATTCCGTCGTCCAGCCTTCATCCTCGAGGCCTTTGTATCTTCAACCAACGACGACGAATATAGCTCATCATCAAAATTTAATTTGTATTATTACAAAAAGGTATTATTTAAACAATTTTACAGATGAGAAACCGAGTGAATATTGCAATGTGGTGTATCCCCGACTCACGGTTAAAATTTCTAGACTGTAGTTTACCGGGAAGATGAAAAAAGGCAGTTTTATTCTGGGCGTTGACCCACGTAACGGCCGTTTTCGACGCGAAGTTTAGTGTTTTTCCTAAACCTTTGCACGCTCACTGTGAACGAACGGCTGGTCGCACAAAAATCCAATTGGTCTTAAAAGATTCGTCATTTTTCAGGTCATACGAAAGTGAACTACAACTTACACGGTTCAGTCAAATATTTTGAGATATGACATCGTCGAAATTTTAAACTTCGTTTTGAACCCCTTCCCCTTGACATAGGGTTATGAAAAGTTTCGAGGATCATTGTGGGGCTGGTCCAAACCCAGAAACCACAAAATTTCGTACCGCGTACCCCAGGTTGGGAACCTATGCTTTAAGCCAATAAAATCTTATCAATCAATCAATCAATCAATTCTGGTCTTGAGGTTAATTACTCGACTCATAATCGAAAGAAACAGAACCGAGTCCAGACACCAACGGGAAAAATTTGTTCCCTTGATTCACCCTTTCCCTCAGATCACGTCAGAACACAAGCGACCGGCGGGCTACTACGTCAGAGCCTATGACGCACGAGCCTATGTCGTCAGACGGCTGGCAGAAGGCCAACTAATACGTCAGAGCCTACGACGCACGAGCCTATGACGTCAGGCGGCTCGCAGGAGGCCAACTAGTACGTCAGAGCCTGTGACGCACGAGCCTATGAGGTCAGACGGCTGGCAGATGGCCAACTAGTACGTCAGAGCCTATGACGTGAGACGGCTGGCAGAAGGCCAACTAGAACGTCAGAGCCTATGACGCACGAGCCTATGACGTCAGACGGCTGGCAGGAGGCTAACATGTACGTCAAAGCCTATGACATGTACAGCTTTCGTACAAGTACGCAACCACGAGGGACATTTCATGTCTTTGCGCCCCCTCCCACACCCACACCACGTACTTCATTTTTTTTTTTTTTTTTTAATTGTTATATAAATTATTGAGAATGATCACCTGTTTGTAAACAATTATTTAAACAATCACGCTCATACCGCAGTTTGTCGGCAATGCACACCGCAGTGGTTAACGTAATATTGTTAGGTAAATTGAGAGATATCCATCGAGTGGTGAACGATTTTTGTACGATGATAACTGGCGAAGTTAGAGTTCCGTAGCAACGGATCGGTTGTACGTGAAAATCATTAGAAAATTTCTGAAAACATTTAATGTTTCATAACACTTTCTTCGTCACACCGTAATGTCACACTTTTTGAGTTATGTGCCATAGTAAAGACATAAAATGTCAAAAGTACGTAATGATGTAGGTGACACGTATCACACAACACAACTATGATCAAGGTATCAAGACTGATCCCATTAATCTTCTGTAACGTAAAAAGCCAGTTGAAGCTCCATGTATTTCAGATTTGAAACAACGGTTCATTATCTTCTTTGTACAGATCACCCTTCTGTCTAGATCACTAGGTCTAAATGTCTAGATCCTAAATGTTAGATTAATTATTATTATCAATTATCACTAATTATTAACAATTTTATCAAGTACCTAGTGAAAATTATTATAATTTATTGTTAGGTATTAATAATTTGTATTTATTATTAATAATAATTATTATTAATTATGATTAATTAATACTATATAATTCTGAGGTTTTTAATACTACGTCGGTAATAACTTTTCTATAAAAGAAGTACCTACCAACAAACATTCGAAATTACCTTCATTTCCGTAGCACGAAACCTCGGAACAACAAACTCGACATCACTTCCAAAGATGTTCCAAAGAGCTTGTTAGTATGAATTGACCTGAATGATTCCGTCATTACCGTTCTATATGAATTTTTCGAGATATGAGATTTTCAAATTTTCAAAATTCGTTTTGAACCCCTTCCCCTTGACCTAGGGTTATGAAAAGTTCCGAGGATCATTGTGGGGTTGGTCGGCACCCATAAAAAAAATGTCGTAATTTTAACTCAACGCTAACTGGGCAAAGTGGCGCGGACGGCGTACGGCGTACGGCGAACGGACGGATTTTTTTTATTCGATTTTCTGAATCTACGTATCTTGAAACGTAAACCAACAAATTTTGAGGGGGGGTTAAAAAAAATTTTTCTTTGGGCGATTCCAATGGTTCATTATCGAAGATAATAAACCAAAACGGTGGTGGCCCCTGGAACTCGCCAAAGTTATCAGTACGGCCCAACGCATTCCGGTGGTCCCCTCGTCCAGACATTCCAACGTTCCTCCACGCAAACCGTAGTACAATTAAATTATACTAAATTTTAGTTTTATCTATTAGTTGTTGTAATGTTGTACTCATCACAGTAACTGTTATCGTGAAGGTTTGACCGCGGGGTTCACTATACAGGGTGTATCGCAAGTAGATGACAATACGCAAGATGGAGAAACTAGATCAAAAATGTAGTTAAACGCCGCCAACCGCATGTTTTTATCTCATTCCGTCCCACAGGTATGCCCTTCCAAAGGTTATTTCGAGAAAACCGTGTTTTCAAAACACTGTTTTGTATTGGATACCTCAATTTTCTCTGCTTTCCCACTTTTTTATCCCACGTTCCATCACAGTTTTGAAATCAGCACTAAATTTTCTTCAAGTCTAATGCACTTTGAATGTTCACAATTTTATTTTTAAACCGTGATAACAGATCGAGAAATGAACATTTAAAAAATAGCGTAGTTAGCGAAAAAGTTTCGAGGATAATCTTCCACTAATCTTCCAAAACAATCCTGCAAGCTGCCGAATCTCACGAAAGTTGTAAAATTTAATTTTCTTTCCAACGGTGTACTCAAAACTGCAGTTTCTCTCAATTTCGGAATGCAATTGGAATGGGAATGGGAAAAACTGATGTCATGCTTATGGACTATGTTCGCATTACTTTTACTTTACCTTATCTCTCTCATTCTTCGTCTGCCTACTTTGTGTTGTAAATAATAATAATTGCCAGTATCGTGCAAATCTTCATGATGCGATAAGCATTTTCAATACTTAGTTCTTCGGTTTGGATATCTTTGCCGGTTGGAGAACATACTGCGATATTCTGCAATGTGCTCTTGCAGCACCATAATATTCGCATATTATGCGAAAATCGTATCAACGTGCTCTTTAGCTGAGTATAAATTTGAGAATGTACCTACTTCTTGAACTCGAATCGAAACTTACTTGGTGTTCTGAAGATTTGCACAATACTGACCATTACTATTATCTACAATACATAGTAGGCAGACGAAGGATGAGATGGATAAGGTAAACAAACGGTAATGCGAACATAGTCCATGAGATGTAAACAAAAACTTCATCAAAAAATTCATGCCAGACGTTCCTCACGCTCTTCTAGATTTCAATCTTTGTGATTTAGATGAATAATAAATTAGAATTCATGGGAGATAAGATCCAATAAAATAAGCATGACATCAGTTTTTCCTCTCCCCATTCCAATTGCATTCCGAAATTGAGAGAAACTGCAGTTTTGAGTACACCGTTGGAAAAGTAATTAAATTTTACAACTTTCGTGAGATTCGGCAGCTTGCAGGATTGTTTTGGAAATTAGTGGAAGATTATCCTCGAAACTTTTTCGCTAACTACGCTATTTTTTAAATGTTCATTTCTTGGTCTGTTATCACGGTTTAAAAATAAAATTGTGAACATTCAAAGTGCATTAGACTTGAAGAAAATTTAATGCTGATTTCAAAACTGTGATGGAACGTTGAAAAAAAAAATGTTGAAAAGCAGAGAAAATTGAGGTATCAAATAAAAAAAAACACGGTTTTCTCGAAATAACCTTCGAGAGGGCATATCTGCGGAACGGAATGAGATATAATTTTGGTCTAGTTTCTCCATCTTGCGTATTGTCATCTACTTGCGATACGCCCTGTACAATTCAATCATTCGGACTGATGTGACTAATAACCGATACGGACTTGTCCTGTGCGAGTGTTGTACCGCGAAGTGTAGAGTTCGTTAGCTGAGACGGCCGCGGGTCTTTGAACCGCCGGCATGCAGCTACAGGTCTTCCAGTCTCCGCCAACTCTTTCTAAATATAGCCAGCAGACCTCACCCCGTCCAGAGTCTTCCAGGAGCGTCCGAGACGACTTGTCAACTCTGGTGATCCGATATATGCGCCTACGAGGCCGCGCAAGGTCACCTCTCGCCCCGTCACGAGCTTTTAAATGCAGTTACATTCTTGTTCCGCGTTATTTATACCATAAAATGTCTAGGGACAACCCCCAAATAAAGTGGTGATGATTTGGAAGGAGCACTTTTGGCCTGTATCGACAGCTTCGGTAACGAAGAGGTCTTTGTGGGTCTCGTGTGTTCTGAATCTGTAGAAGGACATGAAGGTTTGATTGTCACCATTGATGATATTTTAGTATCAGTAGGACCTCAACATGAGTCTCAACTGATGGAAAAAAAGTATGTGAAGTAATAGTTAAATTATACGGAATTACGATTTAAATTTGAGTTATTAGAGAAGCATAAAGAATAATGGAGGTAGAAAACGTGAATTTAGGATGTGAAATGGTCAAATTGACCTAAATTACGGTACGAGATTGTGGAGCGGCTTATATAATATATTATGTAAGCGAATTTTAATTATTGACAGTATCGATGAACCAGCTTGAAATCAGATTCAGATTTTCAAAATTTGGCAAATTTTCTAAACTTGACAATTTCAAGCTGATTGCCATGTTTATCGCATTCCTCGTACAAAACATTTTACGCTTTCCTATTTTAAATAGTAAATTTTTTTCTTTCGCCGGAAATCTGGTTAAATTCACTATTTATCAGAACCCACGTATGAAATTTTGATTGAGCCCCGTAAAATACCCATGGCAGCCCGGTGAAAGCCGCGTAATGTTTGTGCTGTATCTCCAAAACTGTTCGTGCTATCCGGAATTTAGTAGTGAAATATTCCAAACCTCAAATAATTTTAGAGTGTAAGTATTGCGAGGTACATACAGACTAGATACACACTTTCAAAATAATTAGGTTAATTTTGCGCACCATAACGATTTTTTATTTTTCAAAAAGATTGGCACGTACCCTCAACAGTGTGATGTGCATAGACATTTCAAATACAAGTTGATACTCTTTCCATATACTACATGCGCATGCGGCTGTTCGAACTCTTGAGTGATGTTGTTACGGATACTTTACTGTCAAATTACTTATAATCAATGTATTATACATTTATTATACATTTATTATACATAAAATACCTATGTAATGAATTTTATTCAGTTTAATCTTAATTTATTGAATGTCTAAATATAAATATAAATAAATATTAAATGAAATGCCCTTAACACGTTGACTGCCAATTAGAACCAAAATGGGTCTAGCAAAACTCTCACGTGAGGCCATAATACCTAAGAAGGGTGGTTTGTTTGATTCTTGTACTGTTTATGTCACAGGTGATATTAATTCGACTTTCTTGTGATAATACTATCAAATTACTTATAATCAATGTATGAGATAATGGATTATATTATTAGACTCATTTTGGGTCTTATGGCCCCGAGCCATGAATTCCTTCCCTGGGGCCAATTAGACCCAAATTGGGTCTTACCGAGTTTTTTTATGTGAAATATGGACAAATGTTACATTTTGACGAATAAATTCAACTTAAAATAGCTATTTGAAAGCCTTAGAAGAAACCAAAATTTTGGCTTGAGGCTAACGTTCCCTGTATTTTAGCTTGGCAGTCAACGTGATAAGTGATTCATGGAAAAATAAATAATCTGAAATTTGAAAGAAGGAATGTGATAAAATGAACACGTTCAGGTTGAAATTTAGGTGCTACGGGTCACATCAGATTTATTTTAATGTCTAAAATTATTATACAAATTTACTACATGTAAATATAAACTGATTTGGGTCTCAATCTTTTTTTTTTTTTATCGTTTCAATTTACATATTTGACTCTTTGGCAAATAAGTTTACCGAGCACTAATACGCCTTTGTGAGGTAATTTATAGCGTTTTGTTCAGGGTCAGACAAGTAGTTTTGCAAATAATGAACCGAAAATTGAAATTCCCGTAGGAACTTACGAGAGATGGATGATTAGGGTAGAACTGAGTTGTTTACCTGCAACAAAATTAAAACAAAATGATTAATATCAACTCTAGTAGCAGGTAACAATAAATTATTAACTACACATTTCGCGTTATTAGAGAAACTAACAATTTGTAGTGATTTCATATCGTGATACAGTCGAGTTAGGATTACAGTCTTTATCCCCTCAATCAATGATCGCGATGAGATGTGAAATCTCCTTGAGAACTTGAGCTTTCAGAAAGGATTGTACTGATCAACCGCCGGTTTACTCCCATCGGACAATGACGACCTGTGTTGTTTAATTTTTGTTATGGTAATTACTGTTCCAGTAATATAATGTATAATATTATGGAAGGGGCTCTCGCTTTCTGTTTTGATATTGCACCTGCAGCTATCTCTTCCTTGAAAACTCGCTTCCTGTGTGAGGCTTCACAGCGTGACCCGTGTAATCAACAGTTGAATACCTACAACTTATATCTGGAGTCAAGGTCGGTACGGTAACTAACATTCGGATAACTCTGTGTTTATTTCCATCACAAAAAGTGCACTTTGACCACCCGACTGCGGCCGGACGATATGATTATAGTCGTAGTTTGAAGAACTAGTTCGATTTTTCGCTTCAATTTGTATCTGTAGATTGTGATAAACAGCAGGAGGTTTCTCATCTGAAATGTATTTATCATGTTATATGTAACCCAGAACGTATGGTTGCCAAACTAGTTCAATCAAAAGATAGTTTAGACCAGAACAAATTCTGGAGTTAGGTTTTTCAGGGTGCTGAATCCGAATTTCAACTTTGTCATTCAGAACTACAGCCAGATTTGACGTTTTTGTGCCCTTGGAAATGAATAATTTTGATTCTCACACGGCAGAAGGGGTTTTTACCTATATAAATACACGGTCGTACTTGGCGTGATATTCGCAAATTGTTGCTTCAAGACCATCACAGATTCATGATATCAGCAGAGGAGTTCAAATAAAAGAGAAGAAAGACTGCGTATAGTTCGAATAGCAGCTACCATTCTCGTTGAGGATATTCGGGGCAAAATAAACATCTCTCAATGCCCCTTACCTTTATTATCCTCCGCTTCTCGTCTTCTTCCTACTCGGCTTATTTACCTGTTTTTACATTATTTGATTAATTAATTCCCCGAATATAATGTTTAAAATAATGCATTACTTCCAAATGGACTAGGTTTTTTCCCACAATGTTGCGCTGCTCACACGAGGTGGAATAATTGAAATTCAAATTCAGTACCCCGAAAGACATGAAAGGCAAGTGAGAATGATAACTAAGCATTGGCAAGAGTACAAAAACGTCGAATCTGACTACATTTTAACCTACTTTTTTTCATTTCTCCGATTTTCCAAAGCCTTTACGACGCTGGGATATCAAAATTCGGATTCTCCACCAAAAAAAAAGAAAAAAAAAAAAAAGAAAAAAGGTTAAGAAACATAGTCAAGAGTTGATTGAACAAACTGGTGCAATTTTGTAATTTTTTTTCTTCAAATTTTCGCAATGTTCCTTCTCTTTGTCGAGCGGGTTGATCAGTCTGATTTTCGCAATTTTTGTTACATTTTAAGGATGATTTTACGAACCAGTACGGCGTGGCAACATTCAAAGAACCGTTAAGAAACTCAACTCCGGAACGATTTCTCGACACCCCCCATTTTGGTTTATTATCTTCGATAATGAACCATTGGAATCGCCCAAAGAAAAAAATTTTTTAACCCCCCCTCAAAATTTGTTGGTTTACGTTTCAAGATACGTAGATTCAGAAAATCGAATAAAAAAAAATCCGTCCGTCCGCCGTACGCCGTACGCCGTACGCCGTACGCCGTACGCCGTACGCCGTACGCCGTCCGCCGTCCGCGCCACTTTGCCCAGTTAGCGTTGAGTTAAAATTACGAAATTTTTTGTATGGGTTTCGACCAACCCCACAATGGTCCTCGAAACTTTTCATAACCCTAGGTCAAGGGGAAGGGGTTCAAAACGAATTTTGAAATTTTGAAAATTTCATATCTCGAAAAATTCATATAGAACGCTATGTTTTTTATTTCATATTTAGATAGAGTTTGTTCCGTAGAATTTTTTGAGACCATCCGCAGCTTTGTACGACCAGCCGTTCGTTCACAATGACGGCTCAAAGATTGTGCCTCACATCACGATCGTGTATCAAACTGTTGAAATACAGGTCCATTTTCATACTAACAAGCTCTTTGGAACATCATATGGTGATGTCGAGTTTGTTGTTCTGAGGTGCGTTTCGTGCTACGGAAATGAAGGTAATTTCGAATGTTTGTTGGTAGGTACTTCTTCTATAGAAAAACTATTACCGACGTAGTATTAAAAACCCCAGAATTATATCGTATTAATTAATCATAATTAATAATAATTATTATTAATAATAAATACGAATGATTAATACCTAACAATAAATTATAATAATTATCACTAGGTACTTGATAAAATTGTTAATAATTAGTGATAATTGATAATAATAATTAATCTAACATTTAGGATCTAGACATTTAGACCTAGTGATCTAGACAGAAGGGTGATCTGTACAAAGAAGATAATGAACCGTTGTGTCAAGAATTTGCAGAGTTTTTTACATTTGACACTCTTGAAATTTGACTGCACTATACAGAGACGGTATTTGAAATTTGAGAAATTTATCCAACAAACAAAACATAGTAGTTTTGGTCGAAGAGCTGAATGGCGCCATTAAATCAAAGAATCTTGAAGGTTGTGAAGGGAGTATTCAGTAGTCGAGTGCATTACTCGTCGGTGATGCCACTTTAAGGCCTAATGCAGTTAGATGGTATCAACCTATTGGTTATTACCATATAAATGGTGCATTGTAAACCGTTCTGTGCTTCCAACAAGAGGAAACGCGTTTGTTCGGGATCGGAAATCGATAACGGCCCATCGAGTACAGAACAATCGGTCCTCCCGCTAGGTCGACGATCGGTTCTGATAGTGTTGGGAGTTAATTAGAGTTAATTAATTCTATGGAAGGGCGATATTGGACTGGTACGATGTACGGGACGCTCTGGGGGAATGTGAGGGGAAGGGAAACAATAGGTGATTATGACGGTGGACCTCTTGTTATGACAAGTTCCCGTCCTTTGTCGTCTGTCGGAACGGGCCGTCGTACTTTCTACCGAAGTGTCCTGTGAATTACGATTACTTGTATTTGATATTATTTGGTGCACTCTCGAACGAAACCGAACAGCGGAGGGAAGGAATAACCAACCACCCAAAAGAACCAAACTTACACTTGTCCGGAGGTCTGTGATCGAATAAAAGAATCGATCATCAGTCGTCAACTTCACCATGAAGTTCCGTGTAATCAATTAACCTTCTTATTTTTCTTCTCCTCCCCGCAGTGGAATGAGCCTCGTGATGGGTAGAATAGCGCGCAACCGTTACAATCTAACGTAGGAAATTAATAAAGCGGTTAACCCTTTATTGGGCAAATTTGACCTCAACGTTTTATAATTTATCGCCTCGATCACCCTTCTCTCTAAATTACAAATAAATAAACCCTTGAAAAAAATATATAAATAAAAAAAATAATTCATAAACCTAGTTTATGGGTTCCCACTACTTGTATACAAGTAGTGGGAACCCATAATATATATATAGGTGGTTATAACCACCTACGTCGAAATGGAACCATGAATCGTCATCTACGATTTAAGCCAAGTTTCCCTCGTTTTTTTGCGCAGCGCGGAACCCACTTTGTCCCATTTGCCTCATTTTATTTTTATTTGTCCCATTTTTCCCATTAGTGCGTCGGTAGACGCATGAAATGTGTTAAGTACTCTAAGTGGAGGTGTTTTACTAGAACACAGTTTTCCAGTCCCGTGATGGAGTCAAGGTGGAGGAGGAAGATATTGACGTTGCTTATAATTAAAGAAATTATGGACGATAACCTAAAATTATGAAATCAGGGTTACAGGTGTGGACAAGTCCTACAATGATCCTTGAAATTTTTCATAATCCTAGGTTATTAGAAAGCGGTTAAAAACGAATTTTGATATTTTGAAAACGTCATATCTCGAAAAATGCATTTAGGTATCTTGTTTTGTGCACATTCAAATAAAGTTTGATTTCAAAATTGTTCAAGACAATCCGTAGCTTTGCACGACAGACCGTTTGTTCACGATGAGCGCTCAAAGGTGGAGGAACTAAAAAGTCGTCAATATGAGCGTGAATCATACGGTGGCAAACTCCGAGCGTATCTATCACGTCATGGACGGCGCCAAAAACCTGCCGCTGTGAAAACCAAGTTTTAGCAGCGTTTTCAACCTTTGCAACGCATTGAAAAGTTGTTTTGAGTTTCAACTTATCACCTGCGCACAGACTTGGCACAATGGCACCATTGTAACTAGTCTGCCACAATGTAAAAACGCTTTTGTATAAAATATAACAACAAACCAAGGGGTTTCCACTTGTCTGTTTAACCCTTGATATGAGTGCAATCATCCCCAAAATGTCGTAAGTACGCACTATGCCATTTAATTTTTCAGAGGTGAATCACAATATTACAGTGAATGAAAATTATGGTTTTTCATGTTTCAACAACTTGAACAAAAGTTTCATACAACTCGTTCAACATCACATCAAGTATATCAAATCTGTGATAGAACTTTAGGATTGACCAGTTTCACATCAAATGTCATTATGTACAATTTGAGGAATAGTCCAAGGAAACTACACGATTCATGAAAAATATAGCAATCACATAGAACTTCGAAATTATTCAAGAAAGAGCTCTATGTAGGTTTGCCTAGTTCCACAATATTTTTCAACACAAATTTGGGAAATAAAACGGAAGGAACTGGTAATGAACTAATTGGAACATGAGCGATAAAACTACACAAAGATCATTGAAACTGTTTAAGAAGGAACTCTTTAAGAAGGACTAGGGATGTCCCAAAAGTATCGATACATATCGATACACATTTTTCTATGATTTTCGCTTTAAATGTGATCTCCATTTCATTTTCTATTTGCAAAAGATACATATCGATATATATATCGTTTTTTCCTTGATATATATCGTAGTATCGATTCTTTTTTCCCAGTATTGGAGCCGATACTTTTTTATGCCTCATACTTCATCAGTTTAAACCCTACGACGTGTCGAAGTGGGTAATGTTGACAGCACCTTCATAAACTTTAAACCTTAATAAACTGCAGCTAAATCCCCCGCGATGAATGTTGTTGTGAAGGGTAGAAATTTACCAGTTTATCGGGCAATAATCTATTATTCCAAAGATCGGAGTGACATATCGAATACCCAAATCCCATATCTTGGTTCGAGCTGAAGCGCGCGACAAAACGTAAGCGTTTTTCGATACTTTTGTCGGTACTCGGGGCGATTTGATTGACCCCCAGACGCACTGCTTCCAGGTGCTCCGTCGTAAAAGAGAAATCGTCTTAACGAGGGCGACATCCCTTCTAATGCCGGACCATCGCATTCATCAAGGACTTGGGAGATAAAACCGCCATCACAGTCGTGATGTCTTCGGATAGGACTGCGGGTACCTACTGCCCCAGTTACGGCGCCACTACTGACAAGTGTCCGCTTTTCGTTTTTGGTTTATTATCTTCGATAATGAACCATTGGAATCGCCCAAAGAAAAAAATTTTTTAACCCCCCCTCAAAATTTGTTGGTTTACGTTTCAAGATACGTAGATTCAGAAAATCGAATAAAAAAAAATCCGTCCGTCCGCCGTACGCCGTACGCCGTACGCCGTACGCCGTACGCCGTACGCCGTACGCCGTCCGCCGTCCGCGCCACTTTGCCCAGTTAGCGTTGAGTTAAAATTACGAAATTTTTTGTATGGGTTTCGACCAACCCCACAATGGTCCTCGAAACTTTTCATAACCCTAGGTCAAGGGGAAGGGGTTCAAAACGAATTTTGAAATTTTGAAAATTTCATATCTCGAAAAATTCATATAGAACGCTATGTTTTTTATTTCATATTTAGATAGAGTTTGTTCCGTAGAATTTTTTGAGACCATCCGCAGCTTTGTACGACCAGCCGTTCGTTCACAATGACGGCTCAAAGATTGTGCCTCACATCACGATCGTGTATCAAACTGTTGAAATACAGGTCCATTTTCATACTAACAAGCTCTTTGGAACATCATATGGTGATGTCGAGTTTGTTGTTCTGAGGTGCGTTTCGTGCTACGGAAATGAAGGTAATTTCGAATGTTTGTTGGTAGGTACTTCTTCTATAGAAAAACTATTACCGACGTAGTATTAAAAACCCCAGAATTATATCGTATTAATTAATCATAATTAATAATAATTATTATTAATAATAAATACGAATGATTAATACCTAACAATAAATTATAATAATTATCACTAGGTACTTGATAAAATTGTTAATAATTAGTGATAATTGATAATAATAATTAATCTAACATTTAGGATCTAGACATTTAGACCTAGTGATCTAGACAGAAGGGTGATCTGTACAAAGAAGATAATGAACCGTTGTGTCAAGAATTTGCAGAGTTTTTACGGTGAAATTATCAAGCGGTATCTCTATGAACGGAAATTTATAACACAGTTCACTCTGTATAACCGACGACAATATTTGGCACCAGCGGTGACACCTGACAGAAAATACTTGTTTGGTACCGCCCTCTACTGATTTTGGCATTCTGAATGGGTTTTCAAACTTCACAACGTACGCCCAGTTCTTCAATTTATTTTTTTTGTTCAACTTAAATACCGTAACAGCTAATTAAACATCTTGAAACTTCAATTCCATACATAGTGATGAATGTATGGTGCTGAATATTTAGTTATGTTGAATGTGCAAGATTTTTTTTTACTGCTCGTCATCGTGCAGCCACAGAGTTGGCTACCACTGGTCCGATCTAGCAGCATCACTCCCGGATAAAGCAGCACTTTATCGTATAATTTCAGTATAATTTCTTTTGTGTATTATTTTAAAGGCTCTTTCCAGTGCAGTTTAATATCCAGGGTCTCATCCAAGAACTCGTAGTTTGCTGTAGGATATTGGTCCATTCATGAGTTCTGCAGCATGTTTCTGGCTTCCTCAATAGACCTGCCTATTAGCAGGATCCCTGTAATACTATGTTGCAGTGGTAGACTCAGTTGGTTCTGGGATATCCCTTGTAAACAGCAAATATAGTATTGGGCCAAGGGCACATCCTTGGGCTACTTCGGCTCTCATGTTCTTCTTCTAGTTTTACTCTGATATGTATCTCTAATCAGTCGTTTCAAAAACCCGACTAGTCTAAAAAAATCCATTATTGTTTTTTGATCGATTCTGCATCCTTTTAGGTAGAGCTACACGTTGCATTTCTTTTAAAAATGACTCACTTATGCATTTCTTTCATGTCACTTAGAACCATGTGTATTGGAAATTCTCAAATCTATGTCAGATGGGTGACGTCAGCAGTTTTTCGCGTTTCCTGGTAACTTGGGTTTTGTGGACTAGTCGGGTTCCTGAAACGACTGATTCAAATATATAGTGAAATTGTCAAATATTTAGTGAAATTGTGTAGTCATTTTTAGTAACTGTCCATGATATCCTTTTGTACGTATTTTAGCAATCTAATCGATATTTGAATCCAAAATTAATTTTTGAGCTCAACAGCTTGCGTCCAGTTGTTAGCAAAAGCTGATCCACAAGCTTCGTGGTCATTTCAACAAATTCACTCACTCAAGTCGTGCTGCTCGACATGGGCACTGCTGTATGCTCAAGGTCGCTTGTCTGATTGGCGTGGACGATAATAATATATATATATTATATTCCTATTACATTCACTTGTTAGCACATTTCGAAAACGGATTTTGAGCCGCGTAATCCATGGATTACGTTCGACCAGATGTTCGAAAACAACGGAATCCAAGTTGAATCTATTGTTACGCACACATCTGTTGCAAGTGCGAGTATCTCGTTCTTTGCGAGACGCTGCGAAGAGTAAGTTGCGGACCAAAGAATTCAGATAACGTGGGAGGTTGACCAAGGCCCAATACCTGTTCCTGTTCGAAAAAGCACCGAGATGAATAATGTAACAGATCCCGGCGGGCCGGCCCTACCGAAAACACCGTTTCAACGCTGATATAAACGAATTAATATTCCTTCTCTCATTCATAATGAGGCTTTTGTTGCCCCGCCCGCCACCAGAGGTAGCTCCAGCTGTAAAAGCAAAGTTCGAAAAGGGAAAAGGCAGATGATAAATCATTTACTCGGTAGACCCGTCTCGTTGATTTTGGTTCATTTTCATTTTTTTTATTTTTATCCGGATTATTCGTAACTCTATTGAACCGTATTGTCGTCATTTTTTCTCCCTCGGGGGACAGTGGATGTGACGGTGACGAATCGGTTTGGAAACAACAAGTTTCGAGGGCTGTAGAAAATACGAAAGAGTGACGTTTTGTGACGGCCGTATCGGGGTCTGTCCGTTATCGAGTTTTCAGCAGCGTTTATTATTGAATTTATTGAGATTTATATGCAGTGTGTCTCGTTCAAGTTGACCTGATATTGTTTTTTGATGTTCTCAGTCACTGGAGATTGAAATAGTAGGAGAAAGAGTGAATCACGTGTTCATCGTAAATCTTATCAAATCAACTAAGTTTTCCTTTCGTTTTTCAGTGGATCGCTATGACCCGGCTTGAATAACCTTCAAACACACCACTTTCATCCAGTTCATTTTCACGGCCATTTTCGACCATAGTTCGGTTCTCAATCGTTGATAAGCTGAATTTCTCATGTTCGTAGAAACCAGCAACGTGAACTTCGTTAGATATGTATGGGGTACTCCGGTAGTTCTACCCCACTCAAACCAGTATCTGCCGAAAACATGAAACCCAGACAGTGACCGTCGTCAAACCAAACGAACAACATCGTTTCGGCCGTCCACGTCCACCGTATTAATTTCCCCTTGGCTCATAAATTCCATTTGCTCTGTATAAACTCCGATGATTAAATAACGTTGACGTCAACACAAATTAGGACGAAAACTCGTGTAAAATTAAACCACCATAAAAACAAACCCAGTTGGAAGAATCATTAAGAGTACATTGGGTTGAAAAAAAAACCCACTAAAACATTAAAAACATTTTCCAACGTTTCAAATTACCCGGAGGGAATCAAATTATTAATTTGCGTCATAATTTCGAATTCGTTAATTAATAAAAGCCGTGGAAAAATATTTCTCCGGAGGGAAAATATTTCCAATTCATTTTCAATGAAGGCGTTCTTTCGGTAAAGCCTTGTACGCACTGGGATTCTTTCTTTAGACGTTTTGTCGCAGACTCTCGGATTCATGTAACATCTCAGAACGCTCAGGAAACATCCCCCAAGCATCGCCGAATTTGCAAACCTTTCCATAGCTGCGGAAGTATTTTTCCTCTTTTGAAATGCCTAATTGCGCATTTGTGGGGTGCAACAATACGTGGGGACGGGTTGGAGCTGGAGAAACGGTGCTAATGTTTGGCCTCCCTAAAGTCATCACCAATCAGTGTGAAAAAACTAATGAACTTTCGTCCAAGCTTTGTGGTCGGCCAAAATAAACAGAAATTTAGGCCTGGAAAGAAGATGGATGGACGTAACGTCCGAGTTTGCCAGCGACATTTCATAAATTGTAAGTGAATTTTGGTTTTTGAATCTACGAGTATTACTTCTCCCAAAACCGTCTGGGTTCTTCCAAACTTCTTGCTATATGGTTCTATCAAAAATGGAACAGTCTAACAAATCACAGTCATTCTAAGGGGTTTTTTTTACGCTGAACACGATGGTGAAATCAGAATTGCGATATCTTATTCCATCTTATTGAAAACGTGGTTGTTACTTGAGATGTTATTCACAGTTCATCTGCTCCAATCTGATAACGGAATGAGATATCGAAATTTTGACTTCACCGTAGTGTTCAGCTGTTGGAAAATCTATAAACTGAGGTGTTAGTTGGCCAAAAAGGAGACATAATTTGTTGTAAAACCAGTAAAATGGAGGCATTTTACATTTGAAAAAACCTATTTGTAATAGGTAAACATCTTTCAAATTACTGCAAGGACCTAGCCAAAACGGCGGGCGGCCGTGTTATCACCGTATCCAATGATCGATATTTTCTCAAATAATCGATTTTTATGTCTCGAGAACACTACCTATAACCAGTGTTGCCAGATGTAGGGATTTATCCCTATTGTCGGGATTTTTAAACCAAAATAGGGCGTAGGGGGGGATTGTTTTTTTAAAGGCGTTTTGTAGGGATTTTTGAATTTTTTTTAATAAGGGAAAATATTGGTAATTTTTCCCAGTGTAAAAGGAACTGTAGGTCAAGACAATGAGTGAACAACAGTACCAACGTTAGATCTCAAATGAACAACAGCTACTCTCCTGGAGGGGAAAAGTGAAACTACAACAAACACTTTTTATAAACAACCATCGCAAGGAGGACTGAAAAATTGTGAATCTTAGTACATGGGGATGTGAATTAGGGATGTCAAACTTGTGATAAGGTGATCATAGTACATTTTAAGTTGTTCATAAGTTCGGCGCTATACGAGTGAGACCCCCTTTCCCCGATTTAATTGTCTGTTTGTTTTCCTAAATATTCTGAGACCCCTCCCCCCAATTTAATTTTCCATTTCTTTTCTTGAATACTCAGAGACCTCCCCCCACCATATAATTATCCCTTTCTTTTCATAAATAGGTATTCAATAACTACCTACCTTGATAATAAATATATTATATTTTTTTCTTGTTTTTGGTTGAACTATTCAGGGAGCCTCTTTGCGAGTTCAAATTTACCGTCCCCAAACTTTGCATCTAGTTCCTAAGTACATTTATTCTAGTGAGACCACTTCGTTCGTCCATGGTTTGAGTCTTCCTTTACCTTTATTTGTTACCTTTATGGTTGATATTACGATAAAATGTGTTACTTACCTACTTGAATTGTCAACCTAAGTGATTTCGTTGTTCTGTTTCTATTGATCTCAAAGTTTTCATAAATAAATATCTAAGTGGTTTGAAAATGGTGTCAGTATTTTTCCTTTTCTTGAGTCAGTAAATAGAGATTTTCGACTTTCTGAAAGCGTAGGGATTTTTCTTGAAGCTCGTAGGGAGGTAGGGATTTTTTTGATACTATTGTAGGGATTTTGAGATATTTCATCTGGCAACACTGCCTATAACGGCATCACACGAAATGCAAGATTCGTTGTTGCGGAGCGTTCGGGGTGCAAGAATTGAATCCCAGACCCAGCTCGCGTGACAATGTTTGAACAAAAAATCCCAGTGTTTACTAGCCTCGGTGCTCGTTGGTTGAAAACGTAATGTCTTGTTGTACAGTCTTGTTCACCACACAGTTACGAACCTCAGGACGATCGGGTGTGAAAAGGCATGTTTATATGGTGTGCGAAACGTATGACCCCACCACCCAGAACAATAGGTGCGGAACGTAATACGCCCATTTGATCTGGAACCGTTTGTAATTCACAGGCAGTCCACGGATTAGTGAGATGGAGCTCAATTGGACGAGCTCTTCCACATATGAGTGGGTATCGGATTTCATCGGATAACAGGAGCGGTGTCGTTTGGAGGGTTCGAACTTCGCTAGTTGGTAGTTGGTTGTCTAGCACTAGACAAAAGGGCGGACACGACCACCGCTAGAAACCTCGTACCAAAACACATGGTTCCTCATTTACTGGAAAACGAGAAGATCAAAATAAATCACTACACGGCTGAGGGAGGTCCACGGGAGTGGGGACGACGGCTACGGACATCCATCTGGCACCTCCACACCTGCTCACCCTTCCATCCGTCAGACTCTCCACCTTGTACCTTCCATTTTACTCTATTCAACCTCCAGACAGCCTCCGCCGGCACCAGTGATACCAACCCTACTGATTCATATCCGTGAAACAAACAATTTCGGTCAAATATTTTCAGAAATAAAGTTCCTCATCCATCTAGTGATTGGTATTGTAGTATTGTAATCTCACCCTAATAGGTTGAGAGCTTGCCAGGTTTGCCCATAAAGGCCTGTTTTCCTAGCGACAGGTTTTTTGCGCCGCTGACAACGTGATACGCCAGGCGTATAACGTCGACCACTGGATCTCTTGAATTTAGTTAGGGTGTTTTCCTAGAGAGCGCATCACGTCGGCGCAGAACGTGTTGCGTTGACGCGGTCTGCCCGACTGGTCAAGAATGAGTCTACTGCGTAGTGCGCTGGCGTGATTGATTTGGATTCCAGTGTTTGTGTTGCTCCAATTTTCGATTTCCGAGGTTTTCAAGATGTCCCAAAGCGGTAAAGTGCTCAAATGTTCAGTAAATCGCACATCTAACTTTGACCTACCTTTCAGGAGAGCATTAAAACCAAAATGTTCAACAGTTATAGAGATTTTAATATCTTCCTTTTTCATTTTATCTCGATTTATTCTTTGCTAATATGAGGTTGCACACAGTTGGACAATAAACCTCAGTGGTCAATAAATCTTGTAGATGTGCTATGCTGTTGAAATTTTCCCTCCCACTTGTGCTATGATGTAACTCATCATTCTCTGTTGTGCCATGATGACATATCGCTCTTGGTATATGTGCTATGTATATGTGCTCTTGGTATATGTTGGTATATGTGCTACTTGGTATGATGCAGGTACTGAAAATGAACGAAACTTATCCTTTAAAAGGAAAAAGTAAGGTGCATGTAAGGATGATGCATCTTAAGCGACGAAATGTTCAAAATGAAAAAAAACCTTTTTCTGGTCAGTCTAAAGTATCTTTGGAATTTCTCTTCATCGCCAAGAAGATGATTCTTGATTAAACCGCTGAACATTCCTTCATTTCTGCGGTTTGAGAATATATCACTCACACGTTTCCTTACTTTCGCATATTTTGTTAACCCTCTCTCTTCTTCTTCGTCACCATCTATTACTTCTATAATTATAATTAAAGAACTATCATTATCAATGCAGCAATTACATTTCTCTTTCTCATCGCGTTCTCCATTTCAGCAGTAGGTACCTAAATGTTACCACACACGTGCTACCTTCAACACAATTCAACGCCAACTGAACAGATAATAAAACGGTGCTAGGAAAACACTTTTACGCAGCGCAATATATTTCACGCTCCTGCCGACGTTTTTCAGGCAAATTCGGTTCCTGCTGCGCAAAAAACCTGTCGCTAGGAAAACAGGCCTTAAATCATAAGGTTTGTTCGGACAGACAGCCCTGGACCGTTCTTACCAAACCACGCCCCTTTTAGCCCGTTCGGTCAGTCCGAGAACTGATCCTGGAACGACTTGGCTGTTCGGATAGGCAGTCCGGGATTAAGAGGACTGTCGATCCTGAACGTGTGGGCTCGATGCTTTCTACCTTATCCATGGAAGACCAGCTTATCCATGGAAAAAGTTCTTATCAAAACCCCTTTTGGTTTATCATCTTCAATAATCAACAATTGGAATCGCCCAAAGAAAAGAAATGTTTAACCCCCCTCAAAATTTGTTGGTTTAGGTTTCAAGATACGTAGATTCAGAAAATCGAATTAAAAAAAATCCGTCCGTCCGCCGCCCGTGAACCAACTGTTCGTTCACAATGAGGGCTCAAAGGTTGAGCCGATATGAACCTGTCAACACGATCGCGAATCAAACGGTTGAAATACAGGTCAATGTTCATACTAAGGAGCTGTTTGGAACATCACATGGTTTTAGTGATGTCGATTTTTTTCTTCTGAGGTACGTTTCGTGCTACGGAATGAAGGTAATTTCGAATGTTTGTTGGTAGGTACCTACTTCTTTTGTAGAAAACCCCAGAATTATATCGGTACATTTTATTTGTAATTAATTCATCATCTCTATCATTCAGGTTCTGCACAAAGGAACCCAGTCGATTCCAACAGCCGGATATCGTATTAATTAATCATAATTAATAATAATAATTAATAATAATAAATACAAATTATTAATACCTAACAATGAATTATAATAATTTTCACTAGGTACTTGATAAAATTATTAATAATTAGTGGTAATTCATAATAATAATTAATCTAACATTTAGGATCTAGACATTTAGACCTAGTGATCTAGACAGAGGGGTGATCTGTACAAAGTAGATAATGAACCGTTGTGTCAAGAATTTCAAGCTTAAGATAACACTTGAGGGGCAGTTCTCAAGTTTAAAATTATCCACTGTAGTTGGCGGTTGCTACATCGCCAATTTTTTCCCTGTTGGAAAACAATAAAGTTGTTGATGATATGAATGTTCTCCATCTACAGTGTGTGACATGGCAAAGGAATGAAAATTGCTGTACCTACTTAATAATTTTTTTAGGTGCTTACAAATTACGAGGTGGTGTAAAACTGATATCCAACTAAACAGGTAATACGCCACGAGTCGAGAAAATTTAATTCGGCCAATTTAGAAGGTTTTCCTCCTTGCAATGGCCTTTGAACACAAATTTTCCATGAGTCAGAGAATCACCCGCCACAGAAGTTTCGCTGTTTGAGCACAACTGTCGTGTTGAAACTAAGAAATTCTTCAAAATCGAATTTTTGTATCCGCTGACGTAAAAAGGATGATAGCGACAGAAGTGAGCCTTCTCGCAAATTGCGAGTCGCAATGAAGGTGGATTTGATGATAATTATTGGGCTATTTGAGAGAAACTTAAAATAATGAAACAGCATTGATAGTTTTCATTGAATTTTACAAATCTCTCCATAATATGGAAAGATATAAATATATTATATAAATATATTATATTTTCGTGATCGTGATCATAGGTATACAGCTAAGATGCGATGTTATTACGTTGGTTGGATGATACTAGTCTGTGATGCAACTACATCTGCAGTTGTACCTATTTTCTAGAAGGTTAAACCGGGATAAAATTCGAACTACCCTCCGATGTTTTATACAGATGATGATAAATCAAAATAAATAGGGCGTTTAGTCCGGAGAAAAGCGGTCCGGTTAAAAATGGTTTTTTCGAATGGGATATAGTTAGCGAGCATGAGTTTGTAGGTTTAAGGTGTCGTCTTGCTGCAACTATCAATAGATGGGGGGCTGAAAGTAAGTGATGTAGATGAGGAATATATTAATGAGTGTGTGGGTTATTTCAAAAGGATCCCGTTAAATTTGGTAGGAGAATAAAGAGGAAAAATAAAAGGTGAGCAGACATTGAAAGGTATCTGAGGTGAAAACAGTAGAGGGATGTGGTTGAGTGGCTTCGGAACGGTCCGTTTAGGGGAGTATAATTTACTAATATATTATATTGGAGAAGGAGCCTCAGTTTCACATATTCAGTAGTACGCAGTATCGTCGCTAGTAGCGTGTACAACCTCTCAACGATGACCGAAACCGCAGCCTCTCCCGTGAAAGGCTGCCTTCCAAGGCGAAGGTGCCTTCCAAGAAGAAGGTAGCAGCGGCAGGAGGAAAGGCCGCTACAAGTTGTAGCCTACAACGAAGCCCTCGCATCCGTCCACGCCCGTGCTGCCGTCAAAGGCCAAGAAACCACCTACGACACCGAAGGCTGTGAAGTCTGCTGCCAAGCCAAAGAAGCCTGTCGCTAAAAAGGTTGTCAAGAAGCCCGGGGCGAAGAAAGCTTCACCAAAGAAGAAGTAAATGAGAGTACAGTGAACGTCTTGTTAGCTACACATTTCAACGGTTCTTTTCAGGACCACCACAGAAATGCATAGGGCCGGGATTGCTGAATGGCTAGAAGAGGCCCCGCAAAAAGATGCACCTTTTTCTGAATTTTTCCTCTTATCGTTTTCCCTTTTTTTTCATTTCTCAGTAGGGGAAATGGGGGAGATTGGGCGTTTAGTAATAATTTGCGCCTCGGCCCGAGGCAACTAGTGCGCGACTTTACCGTGCGTGCGGGACCTCTCTCCGCGGCCTTTTTCTCCACAACTACCACCCTATTCACTTATCATACGAGGGCCTGGAGGCATTAGTAATCATTTGCGCCGCTGGTGTCGGCGCGTGCGATTCTCCCGCGCATGTGGGGCCTGTCACCCCGGCCTTTTCCCACCACGACCACCCTATCTCTGCCTGTGTACGTGTGATACTAGCGGGCGTGTTCGTACAGGGCTTTGTTCTCCGCGGCCATTGTTCTACGACAACCACCCTATTCATTTATCGTAGGAGGGACTTGAGGCATTTGCCTTGACCAGGGCAACTAGTGTCGACGGGAGTGCATTCTGGTGAGGTGCTCGTCACCCGAAAATTACTTTGCAGTGTTGATAGAATGCATGGATTCAATGAGTGCATGAGCTCTACTCACCAGTTATATTATATAATATAACTACTCACCAGTTATATAATATAACTCCTATGCGGAGCCAATCATGTTGCTTCATCGACGAGCTCGGTGTCCATTGGCTCGTAATAGGAAAGTAATCAGTCAGTCAGTCACCTTGAAGATGCGGAGAAATTTTTGAAGCTGATCGGAAGTAGCTGCTGATGCAGTGGACTCGTGTTGTGCAACGTTTTTATTTACCTTAACAGCTTTTTCGTGATTCCTCCGTGGAATCGACAGCCCTTAAGTAAATTACCTTCATCTCGTCGTGTCACGAGTGTAAACTGCGATGAAAATTGCGGTGTCGTGGTTCGACGCCCGATAATCGTCCACTTTACTGGACCAATAGATCGAAGGCCTAAGGTGCCATATTATGACTGATAGTTTTCGATAGCGGGAGGAGGAGTATTAGATGAGACCTACTAAAGCTTTCCAGAGGTTGGTCGCATGTCTGAGGGCTATTTCCGTCTCAGGAAAGGGTTTGCCAGCCCACTATTTCACAAAATCTAATCTCATCAACGGGCCGACTCGTTTCAACGTGAAATTTTCCAATAAGTGGCACAATGGTTAACAAAAAATCGCCCGATACCACTGCAGCAAGTGAATTCAGCCGTGGAACTCAAACCACTGTAAATGAGAAAACCCTGTGTTGTTTTTAGAAACCACTGTAAGATGGAAGGTTACAGACCAATCAAACAGTGGTGGTTCCACATGGACCCATCCGAAACGAACTGGTTGTAAACGTTTCTGTTTGGAAATACTGATTGATTTTGGTTGGTGTTTATTTAAGTTTACGAGTGATACCGACACCAACAAATTTAGGAAAAAAGAAAGTTGATTCGTCAATCGGTGGGACAACGAAGTTTCTTGCGATATGTTTCAAAAATAGCTATTAAAATAGACTTAGTGCCTTTTGAACACCACTTCCTCATTTATTTGATCATTGCTCCGAGTGAACGGATCCGAATCTCATGTTCGGTTAGGACCACAGAACATAGAACCAACTGGAAGCTGCAAGGGAAGCGAGTGAAGCTCTCAAACCGTTCCCCCACTCCTGTACCCTCCTGTATGTTCTTAGCTAGAACCGTTCGCCTTTACGTTACAACTTTATAATAAGTAATGATAATAATGATAATAATTTATAATATTATATCAATAGATAATAAAAGGAATAAATGATGGGAGGCAAAAAAGGGGGAATGAAGCTAATTTGGTTTATAGTGGTTTATAATTTATTTGTGCAGCTTTTAAGTCATTTAATAGTTTACAATTATTGTAAACTACACTACTGTTATAATATAATTATAATAATAATATAATAATTTGAAGGACAATAATATCATTATTGTCCTTCAAATTAAATGAATTTATTGTTCTTTGCTTGCGCTTTTTCCGATGCAGATTGTCATTCGCTTCCTAGTTTTAAAGTATACTAGGTATTCTTACTGCAGAGTTGAGACTGGTCCTCTAGAAAAAGTGTTACATTAGCAAAACAATTTCTGCCAAAGCATTGCTTTATTAGAAGTGAAGCGAAAGCTTCCGACTTGGGTGAAAGTCTTTTATGCTTCGACAAGTACCAAACAATGTTTCACTCATTTTACAAATCTCAGTAACATCAACACTTGGTAGGATTTACCCTCCTCGGTCCTTTATTACGCTAAGTCGTTCATTTTCAATTATTGCGGAAACCGTTCGGGTTGATTCTGCAGCTCTCAAAAATTCTTCAAATTTCAATGTCAAATTAAGTCTTCTCACTATAAATCCTGTAATAGAAATAAATCGTAGCGTGAACATCAGAATGAAACATTAGGTAACCATATGATTCAAATAATGTACGTTACTAATAATTAGTATTCCTTTACTAATTATTGTTACCTATTCCTTTAAATTAAACAGTCACTTCAAATCTTAAATTTATTGTCCAATACCGTCAATCCCGAAACTTTGAAATAAGTACCTAAGGTAATGCGTCAGAAGTCGACACTGCACTAATAGTCGACACCCTCTTCAAAAGTGGGCAAAAGCTAAGGATAAAGACATGGTTTGACGTTTTTAGTTGTTGCTTCCTATTATACTATTTCTTCTCAGTGTGGAGAGATAAGGTTGCCTTAGGGTTTAAAGGACGCCAGAGCGCTCAAAGCTGCTATCGTTCGTTTGACCACGTTTCTATGCTGATTGATGGCGTTTTGGCTAAGGACGGACTGGAAATGTACCTAAGTGTATTTCACTCTTATTACCTGACATTTAATAATATCTTTTAAATTTCTGTGTCGTTTATTGCTTCTAGGCAACATTTATTCAGTTTATTTGCGTATCCAATGATGTTTTGATTGGTTCGGGGAGGGTGTCGTCTACTGACATAAATTTCGGCTCATATTTATTAGTCGACAGGGGGTGTCGACTTCTGAAAATTTTCAGAATTGGCTATGCATCAATAGCTGTATTTTCTTCGAAAATATACCAACTAAGTTCACAGAATGGTCTCAAGGTTTAGAGAATGGAGTTTTATTAACTTTGTATTCTCTTTTCATGGCAGAAATTTAAAAAATGGCTGGCTCGTCAACGAAGAAGAAGACGAAGGAGGTCGACGAGGGGGTTTTTCCCAAAAAACCGAAGAAAACAAGCAATCCCAATAGGAAGGGAACCATCCTCCAGTACACAGAGGACCGAATGGCTAAGGCTATTCAAGACGTAAGAAGTGGAGTAAGCATCAGGAGGCCGCAAAAAACAACGATGTTCCTAGAACCACTCAACTTGGCCACTACTTTCAAGGCCAAAGTAGAAGATTCTCAGCTGTGTTTTGTGAAAGATGTTACAGATAAATTAAACCCTGTATTGATTGGGGAAGACAACGATGAGGACAGGAGATACATTTCGCCAAGTTCTTCCAAGTGATTTTGTTCATTTTGCAATAATAAGTTACCAACTTGTGGTTTTAATTAAACATTTATCTTGTGATTTTATTTATTTCGTAATGTTATTTATTAATAGTCCACAGCTAGTGTGTAATGAATCATAAATGCTCTACATTTGGACATTTTATGTCTTTACTATGGCACATAACTCAAAAACTCTGCAAATTCTTGACACAACGGTTCATTATCTTCTTTGTACAGATCACCCTTCTGTCTAGATCACTAGGTCTAAATGTCTAGATCCTAAATGTGAGATTAATTATTATTATGAATTATCACTAATTATTAATAAATTTATCAAGTACCTACCTAGTGAAAATTATTATAATTTATTGTTAGGTATTAATAATTTGTATTTATTAATAATAATAATAATTATTATTTATGATTAATTAATACGATATAATTCTGGGGTTTTTAATACTACGTCGGTAATAATTTTTATTATTTTGTTTAAATAATTGTTTACACACAGGTACGATTTCTACAACAATGAAGTACGAGGTAAGTGGTGTGGGTTTGGGAGGGGGCGCAAAGACATAAAATGTCCCTCGTGGTTGCGTACTCGTACGAAAGCTGTACCCACTTTATGGTTGCTTTGAATCACGAATCCAATGGCTATGACTGGCATGTCTGAAGCCAAATCATCTAAGAAGAAGAATTCAAATAAACACCTCGATTCGATATGAAGTCTATTTTGTCTCCTCATCCACCTAATTCACCTCATCCACGGGCCTCTCAGATAATATGACGTCGCAACACAAGCGACCAACTACGTCAAATGATATGACGTCAAACAGGTGCCGCCAGGAACACCTCACAGGATATGACATACGTAGACCGGCAGGGGGTGGATGACGTCAGACAAGTGGCTGGTAAGAACACCTCACAGGATATGACGTACGTGGACCGGCAGGGGGTGGATGACGTCAGACAAGTGGCCGGCAAGAACACCTCACAAGATATGATGACGTACGTGGACCAGCAGGGGGTGGATGACGTCAGACGAGTGGCCGGCAAGAACACCTCACAGGATATGACGTACGTGGACCGGCAGGGGGTGGATGACGTCAGACAAGTGGCGGCAAGAACACCTCGCAGGATATGACGTACGTGGACCGGCAGGAAAGGATGACGTACGTGGACCGGCCGGAATGGATGACATCAGAGGGTTCAAGGGGAGCCAAATATTTTAAACCTCCATTTCTTCCTTACTAATATTAATAAGCATTACGTAAATACGGATCGTAATCTTGAATCTACTTGTACTCTCAAAGTTCCATTATATAAAATATCAAATTACCGTCGAGATAAGTATTTTTTAACAATTCCTATTTCCATCATAAAAAAATTGTTTCTTCATACAAAAGTTGCTTATCTCAACACTTCCTTCGTTAAATACATTTAAAAATAAATTGTGTCTTCCTTAAACATAACAGTTTTGAAATCTTTGTACAGATCACCCTTCTGACTAGATCACTAGGTCTAAATGTCTAGATCCTAAATGTTAGATTAATTATTATTATGAATTATCACAAATTATTAATAATTTTATCAAGGAGGTAGGTACCTAGTGAAAATTATGATAATTTATTGTTAGGTATTAATAATTTGTATTTATTATTAATAATAATAATTATTAATTATAATTAGTTAATACGATATCCGGCTGTTGGAATCGCCTGGGTTGCTTTGTGCAGAACCTGAATGATAGAGATGATGAATTAATTATGTTGGAAGGACACTCCAGTACCCACATATGGGAATTCTGTGATGTTCGGTTGCATTGCAACAGCTGATCAAGATCCACTTTTGTTCATTTCTCTTTTGTCCTTCGCTTGACACACACTTCTCCTTTGTCACGTATCACGAATATATTGCTCTCAATTTTATTAACTAAAAAGTGTTCTTATTTGCGGGTTAACAACGTAATTAATCTTTGCGGCTTTTCTGGAATATCCAGTGAGTTTATTGTTGATATAATTTACAGGGCATTAGCCCAGTGTTCTTTCAAATTACAAATAAAATGTACCAATATAATTCTGGGGTTTTTAATACTACGTCGGTAATAATTTTTCTATAAAAGAAGTACCTACCTACCAACAAACATACGAAATTACCTTCATTTCCGTAGCACGAAACGTACCTCAGAACAAAATACTCGACATCATTAAAACCATATAATTTTCATACTAACGAGCTGTTTGGAACATCATATAATGATGTTCCAAACAGCTCGTTAGTATGAAAATTGACCTGTATTTCAACCGTTTGATTCACGATCGTGTTGACAGGCTCAACCTTTGAGCCGTCATTGTGAACGAACGGCTGGTCGTACAAAGCTGTGGATAGTCTTAAAAAATTCTTAGGAATAAACTCTATCTAAATGAGTTTTGGAATTTTCGAAATTCGTTTTGAACCCCTTCCCCTTGACCTAGGGTTATGAATAGTTTCGAGGACCATTGTGGGGTTGGCAGGAACCCATAAAAAAAAAAACAATTCCGTAATGTTAACTCAACGCTGACTAGGCAAGGTGCCGCGGACGGCGTACGGCGGACGGACGAATTTTTTTTTTATTCGATTTTCTGAATCTACGTATCTTGAAACGTAAACCAACAAATTTTGAGGGGGGTTGAAAAATTTTTTTCTTTGGGCGATTCCAATGGTTCGAATAAACCTAATAAACCTTTCTTCGTCATACATTACGGTATGACGAAGAAAGCGTTATGAAAAATTTCTAATGATTTTCACGTACAACCGATTCGTTGCTACGGAACTTCAACTTCGCCAGTTATCATCGTACAAAAATCGGTCACCACTCGTTGGATAGCTCTCGATTTACCTAACCATATTACGTTAACCACAGCGGAGTGCGTCGCCGACAAGCTGCGGTATGAGCGTGATTGTTTAAGTAATTGTTAAAAAAAAAAAAAAAAAAAAAAACGTGGTGTGGCTGTGGGAGGGGGCACAGAGGCATAAAATGTCCCTCGTGGTTGCGTACTTGTACAAAAGCTGTACCTTTTATGTAGTTTCGTCAAAAATTCGCTCCTATAGTCATGCTGCATGACTGGGGACTTTTTATCTCAGTTTGATAACCCCGAAACAGAAACACTGCATTGAGAGTGACAGTTACACCGATAACCCGCACACAGATGGATGCCAATGCATAAGGGATCTACTAACATTAAATGTTAGTATTTTTTTATAAAATTTTTCTGGTTTACTCAATCTTTATGTTGCTTATGTATCCCAACCGTTGTATAACGCTATTTACTGAAGTGTTTTCCTCAATAAAACATTTATTAGATGTCGATGGGCAGACTGACCAGTTTGGGTGGACAAAAATCTGAAACTCGGAGATCCTTTGGGAAATTTCACGGTGATCACGAAAGTAGTGAGGAAGAAATGGGGGTGTTTCAGATATCTGCCTGCCTCTGGCCCCTCTGACGTCATCCCCACCTCCCTTCGCTGCCACCCGATCACTTAGCCAGCCAGCCCTCTGACGTCATAGGCTCTTACGGCATAGGCTTTGACGTACTAGTTGGCCTCCTGCCAGCCGTCGGACGTCACAGGCTCTTACGGCATAGGCTTTGACGTACTAGTTGGCCTCCTGCCAGCCGTCTGACGTCACAGGCTCTTACGGCATAGGCTTTGACGTACTAGTTGGCCTCCTGTGTGCGTTCGATTATTTGAGTCAGGAGTCCTCTGTTCAAAATCCTACAAATATCCTGATTACATTTACCGTATAATCAGGTCGAATGTTGAAAATGGTCTTCATATGCATATTTTAAACAATGAAGCGGTGTGAGTATCTCGTCTTTTGACTTCCAACAGGAATCCTCCTTGACAGCCCCGGAAGGCCGAGGAAGGACGACCCGGGGGTTACCTCGACGGACGCAGGACGGACATTGTTTCCTTTCGGATCAATAGGCGAAGGATCAACAACTGCCACCTCACCTTCTTACGGCCCCCTTCAATCAATTACATAGGCCTTTTCAGATGGCGATATTAGATTTCGACTTCCTTATTCGGTTTCGGCTTCCCCTTCTCGTTCGTTATCGCTCATAATGGAGCGATAGTTTCCTTGGGATCTTCCCTCGGGACCAAATTCTGTCTGTCCTTCATGCAACGCTCTTTGCTTTATTCAATCTTATTTTTCATCACAGCACTTCAAAGCACTTTTATAGGTAACACAATATGGGTAACTAATATAGGTAATACAATATACCAACTCTTCTCCAAGTTATTTACCTTTGAACTTATGAAACTGTTAAGTATGAACAATTTTCAAGTTTCCCACTGCTAGTTCCCTGAAATGTTTTATGACAATTGCTCTGTCGATTAGCTCCTGGAGATTATGGCTACCGTGGAATGCCTAGAACTTTTCCTTAACAATACTTTGATAAGAATTTTTAGGATGGAAAATAAGGGTTGATCTTTTCCACAGCTCTCCACCCCCCCCCCCCCATCCGATCACCTGTTGACTGAACCAATGCAAAGTAAAAAAGTACGCTTTGATTCTAGTGGGAGGAAGAAGTGGATCTCTGAATAAATTGCAGCAACCTTCTTAACCTTGCCACAACATTGCTAACGTGAAGATGCCACCTTAATCTGCGGTAGCGAATACTAGCGTCCTGCGTGACTTCAATGCAATGAGTCTGTAAGGCAACCGATAACTTCTTCTTTGCCGACACCCTGTCCCTACCACTGATAAAGAAGTGTCATCAGCAAAGGATGTGCAGAACCCCCCCCCCCTTCCACCACACATCTCTATCTAGAAAACGGTTAATATACAGGATTAAGAAGATCGGGTCCAGACATGTTCCTTGGGGAATTCCGAAGGAACAGTCCTGACCCTCTCTGTTGGTCGAGCATACCTTTACCGATTGTTTTGGTTTATTATCTTCGATAATGAACCATTGGAATCGCCCAAAGAAAAAAAAATTTTAACCCCCCCTCAAAATTTGTTGGTTTACGTTTCAAGATACGTAGATTCAGAAAATCGAATAAAAAAAAATCCGTCCGTCCGCCGTACGCCGTACGCCGTCCGCCGTACGCCGTCCGCCGTCCGCCGTACGCCGTCCGCCGTCCGCGCCACTTTGCCCAGTTAGCGTTGAGTTAAAATTACGAAATTTTTTTTATGGGTGCCGACCAACCCCACAATGGTCCTCGAAACTTTTCATAACCCTAGGTCAAGGGGAAGGGGTTCAAAACGAATTTTGAAAATTTGAAAATCTCATATCTCGAAAAATTCATATAGAACGGTATGTTTTTTATTTCATATTTAGATAGAGTTTGTTCCGTAGAATTTTTTAAGACCATCCGCAGCTTTGTACGACCAGCCGTTCGTTCACAATGACGGCTCAAAGATTGTGCCTCACAACACGATCGTGACTCAAAATGTTGAAATACAGGTCCATTTTCATACTAACAAGCTCTTTGGAACATCATATGGCTTAAGTGATGTCGAGTTTGTTGTTCTGAGGTGCGTTTCGTGCTACGGAAATGAAGGTAATTTCGAATGTTTGTTGGTAGGTACTTCTTTTATAGAAACATTATTACCGACGTAGTATTAAAAACCCCAGATTTATATCGTATTAATTAATCATAATTAATAATAATTATTATTAATAATAAATACAAATTATTAATACCTAACAATAAATTATAATAATTTTCACTAGGTACTTGATAAAATTGTTAATAATTAGTGATAATTGATAATAATAATTAATCTAACATTAAATGTCTAGATCCTAAATTTTAGGATCTAGACATTTAGACCTAGTGATCTAGACAGAAGGGTGATCTGTACAAAGAAGATAATGAACCGTTGTTTTATTTTCCAAGTAACTTGCCGGCCATTTAAAGAATCTATTATAACAGTGAATAAATTCACTCTTGTATCCTTAATTGCTTGACGCAGTGTGATGTGGGAAATCGTGTCGAAAACTTTGACTGGGTACCCAACTACTGCCGATTTCTTCCCTACTCTACTACGTCAGTTTCAGAATTCACTTCAACTCAAGTTTATTTGAATGTCTATTTTTTTTTCTCGTTTAACTCCAAAAACTGACTGTCCGTTGCAATGGCCCATTTTTTCTTGAGGAAATCCGTCAAAACTCACAGCGAACCAAACTACAAACTCGAACATTTCAATTTTCATGAATCTCAGCTTACTTCAATATTATGAGAATCTCGAGTAGGTACCTACTACAACTCGAGGTTTTTTGTTCTTGTTCTTTTTCCGGAGCGGTCGCACATTAAAATTCGGATCACGTATCAGACGGAAGAATTATGAGAAGCTGCCGGCCGGACCGACGGAAGTCACGAACGGTCGGACGCTAGAATCACGTAAATAGAGGTGTTTTAAGTCGTGTTTTTTCTTGTGTGTCTAAATGTTCGCTCGTACTGTGCTGTTGAATATTTTTCGCTAATTTGTTCCGCGATGATATTATTCGAATTCATTATTCATTTCATAGTGGGAAACAGGGAGAGAATTAATCGGAAATCGTTCGATGTTCTAAGCACTGCACGTGAATAATTCGACGAAATGTAAAAGATCGCTTGAAATGCCGAACATCAGATCATTTTGATCGTCGTTGATGAACGTCAACACGCTAATATGGTAGATGTAAGTGAGAAATTAAGGTTTATACAAATGAAAGTTCATTTCATTTCATTTCAATACTGAAGGCACTTACAGGATTGGTTATCATTATCATGAACAATCATGACCCCCCCTCCCCCCTGACAGTCAAATCGTCAATGTTTTGTATAGGGGTGGCTCAGTAGGTTCACACTAAGGCTGAATTCAAACAGGGTCGTGTTTGGCGTGCGAAAAGTGTTTTATATAATATATTATATTATATATTTTTTTTTTTTTTAAAGTTGGTAGAAAACATTGTTTTGACCATCTACACGTAGGAGTTAGGGTCAATATGCAATAGAAAGAATTGGTCTGTCAAATTCAATCCACGTGTCTATGGAACAATATGAAAAATACTGGAACTCAGTCACATCTTGAACAATACTGGACTTTCCTGGTTGAACGTATTTGACCATCAACATAAGAACTATTTTCTTTTAGCCTATGATAATATATTATTTTCTATTAGCCTATTAACTATTTTCTATAAAAAGCTTTTCTATTAAACTATTTTCTTTTAGCCTATATTATATTATGGAGCCTGGACGGAGCAGCCTTATAAACCTCATTCCCCTCCCCACCACCAATCAGAGTCTGGATCCGTATGTGATTATGACACCGTAACCTGATATCAACTCTCAATGTAATGAATGAAATGTAGTGAATGATGAAACTAATGAATTTAGAAGGTGGGTTTATAGCGTCTATAGACCCACCACATTCAATAACTAAACTGGTGGAATTTTGTAATAACCGTTATACGAATCCATTTCCTATGCAGCTCTTCGCTGCGGGTAATGTTATTGTTTGAATAAGTGATTCACTATCAATGGCATTCTCATTGTCTTCATGAACCGAGTGTTTGAGCACCTGTTTTCAAGGGAATTGCGTACTTCCCAGTAGCGCTTCGTAAAAGGCGAGTTTTCCCATTCTTCGATTTATGTTTTTTGTTATCCCGTCCTCAATCGGAACAGATGCTCTCGCCACGGTTTTGGACCATTGCCCGGAATTTCTGGACTCCGCAATAAAAACGTGAACATCGGTGATTCATTCCCGTACCGCCGTTATCTCTGTTTTCTTTGTTGGGTCTATCGAGAACAGCGGGGTAGGCCGGTGGCGAATGGTTTTTCGTAGGTCGCTATCAAACCGAATATCTCCCAAGAAAGTGTTCCAGATGTACAAAAAGCGACATTTTGATAGCCGGAGCGTTTTCCAAGCTCTGTCATAATTTTTTGATCTGACATTTTTTCCTTATTGCATTTGACTTTATCTAGAACCGGTTTTCTCATTTTTACGATGAATGAGTTCGTTCAATACAAAAAACATTTTTAAATAGTAATTTGTCATTCTCCGTCCGTGTCCAGGCTCGACCCTCCCAACTTTGATGTGCTGAAAAAGGGTTTTTCGAAGGTTAATTGAAAATTCGCCCCCTCACAGCACCTTTGTCAACCTTTTGAGATTCTTCCTAAGGGGTTCTCATAAGTTAATTCCTCTCGAAAATCAAGAGGAGAATAATATTATGTTTGTCCTGTTGCACGTGTCAGCTCGTCCGGACGAAAAAACAGCTGTGTCCGTCAAAATTCAAGAAACATCTTGGCCAAGATGTTTCTTGAATTTTGACGGACACAGCTGTTTTTTCTGTTTTTTCCGCTAATTTTCTCCCACCATTCGATACCCACGCATCTCAGCTGTTCAGAACACTGGCCAGCAGTTCTTTTCAAAGCGTCAGCGTGCTATTATCTCGTCTTGGACGTGGCTCTCCAATCACCCTCTGTCATTCTCCCGTCGGTCATTTCGCGGTGTTGGAAACAAATTTTATTGTTCGTTTTGGTTTGAAAGAGCTCATGGAATAGTTTCAATTTCACTACAAACAATAAAGATTTTGTTGAAGTTACGTAAAGTTATACAGGAAAATCCATTAAAACCGTCATTCTGCGTCCGTCATTCTCCGTCCACCCTTGTTTCATAAAACTAATACGTAAAACTCTCATAAATTGCAACTCTCATAACTCTCATTTTTGAAAAACGCGTCCTGGAAGGAATCAGGTTTTCCCGAATGGTGAGAAGATCAGTGACAAATTACCTAGCTCTTTTAGCTTCTAATTTATTCGCCAACGGTTTGGGGACAGATCATTTATGTGATTTTAATTTAAAATAGAATTTATGTCAGGATAATTTAACGACGAAGAAACGCAAGATAATCTGGAACGAATAGCATTTATCGGGCATACGACGGAGGATGACGGAGAATTCTACGGATACTTTGTCATCCTCCGTCCTAGGCGTTTTCATTTTTATATTTTTCTTCAAAATAAATAGGTAGTATTCGTGAATGGATAGGTACGAATAATCATTACTTATGGTTGGTTACCTGAGTGTACCTATTTTTTTCAAACAGTTTGGAGCATATTTTTTTTTTTTTTTTTTTAAACTTTGAGATTTGAAAATCTCGCTTTTTGGGAGAACGACCCATATATACTCCGCCCTGAGAACCTGCCCAAAACATCTCACCATTGGGAGTATCCGTCTAAACAAATTGAGCGAGTACCTGCATGTTAACCATGCTGGGCCAATTCATGGACAGTAGGTACCTATTCTGTACGATACCTACGAAGTTCGATGCTTCAGAATGGAGGCTTCAGGTCTTCCGACAACCTACAGGACTAGGAGCACGACTGCAGACTCCAGAATTAGGACTAGGAGCACGACTCCAGACTTTCACGGGTTCATGGGGACGCAAGAAAACAAGTTCCAAGTAGATCACAAAACAGCCCTATCAGCCACCCAAAAAGGAGAGGAAACCTCCACAACGCCTCACATAGTAGACCTTACAATCTCAATGAACAACAGAATATTGACCGAATGGCAGATCGACCGTAATCGGACCCCCGCATAGTTTCTATCCCGTCGTTATAAAGCGGTATCCGTCGAAAACGCGGTTGCGGTCGCCTTCCGTTCCTTACGCTCTGCTCGTCCCTGTCCTCCTGTTCCGCCAGGGCGACTTCAAATCGAGTCCAAGTCCGACGTAGGATCAATCGCAGAGCTTCACGGTCGTTTTTATCACCCGTGACAGCACGGGGTTCCGATCCGTGACGACGATCCCGTCCGATAAACCGGAAACGCTCCTCCGGCGTTTCACCCATATCCCACAATATCCGATTTCCTGAATAATGTGTGAATACGGTTGTGTTCCTAAATAAATCCTAACTTTGTTTTGGATCAGTATGATGGGGTTGTCAAGGAATGATGTTAGTTGATGGGATTCTTGATTTGTTAGTATTTATCCTCAGCCGCCGTTTGGTGGACCACTGGCCTAGATTAACGAGCAGTAGTTGTAAACATGCGGAGGCTACAGCTCACCACGTAGACTACATCATCAGCAAATAGGGCTGATAAATCGGGGGCATTTGGGAGAGGTAGATCGTGGAAAGATATGGCGTAAGGCATAACCCTTGGGGAACTCCAGCTTGTAAATCAAAACTATTGTAAGTATAGAGGTTTGGCTCCCCTACAAACTGTGTACATTTCCGAGGTCGATTATCACTCGTCATTACAATTCCGGAAACCTGTTTTCGAGGAACCACTCTCTGATAAAGGCGATTTGAACAATACCATAAAACGATACCACAATCATCTTCCGTCTTTCATTCCAGTTACTTGATTGTCTTCGCTACACGCAAGGACCGAAAATTCCTCGAATAGCTTTGAAAGAAAGAACTTGTCCATCCGTGAATACCTAGAATTTTTCACGTCAATGTTGTAAACGCTGGTTTTCGGTCAACCAACGTTATTTTTTACTAAAGTCACTTCATAAACTTGTCTCATCCGTCAGGGCGCCCTTCTGAAGTGCTAGATTTTCACAGACCATTAGTAGGTACTTTTGATCAAAACTCCATAGAATATAGTATTAAAATTTATTGTCAGAATATTTATTTATTTATTTATAAATATTTAGAATATTTATTTATTTATAAATATTTAGAATATTTATTTATTTATAAATATTTAGAATATTTATTTATAAATATTTAGAATATTTATTTATTTATTTATTTTATTGTCAGAATATAGTATTAAGTTAATATAGTATTAATATAGAATATATTAAATTTTAATACTATATTCTGACAATAATGGTTCATAATAACTACAATCTTCTTTGGAGTTTTAAATGAAACAACCCGTTCGTCGGATTTGACGTCGGGTCAAAATGCGCTCTTTGCGAAAGCGGTATCTTTCAAATACCAAAATTTCCCTTCCTCGTTGACCTATCATAATTTTAACTGTGGGAATTTGTCGGGAGTAAAATCATTTTCACGGGCGGACCGATACTGATAACTCAAAAGTTATTTTAGATTACTAACCCCAGACTACACAGGTGGGGTGTCGAACACCCCAACGCATGTTCAGAGTTTCGTCAGTTCTCAACCAGGAAGTTTCCAAAATCACTCTGGGGTGGTGAACATCCCAACCGTGTTTCTGTATATACGTTTTCTTTGCCACTTTTGTGAGTGCCCCGTGACTTTTTTTGTGATATTTTCCTTTGGGTTTTTGTCGTGAAAGTGGCTGAGAAAAGGTTTTCTAACCCAGAGGAGATCGGACAAGTGTTGCTGGAGTTGGAAAGTGAAGACGCAAATGAGAATTTAGGTGGATACAGAGATGTGGTTAAAACAGAGATTAGGGAGAAGACAAACGTCGATCCTCCTGAATCCCTCCCGCCCCTAAGTTCTTACAGAAGATGCAGCTTTTTTCCAAGAGGAAATGAGCGCAAAACCAAAACTGTTTGTACGAAGTGCATCCGTCCTATGCGCAATGAACTTCGACTACAAAAATGCTTCGAATGCTACAGATTTTTTTTCTATTTTGAACATTATACTACGGTACTAGTCCTTAGTAGGCAGTCATGAAGAGCCAAAGTTGAATATTGCATGGAACATAATATATTATTCGTTGTTTGAGAAAAATTAGCCGATTTTGTAATATTTTCACTTTTGAGGTTTATATGATAAGGTCAACTTCAGAGTGCTCCTGTGAGGACACTAATGTACTTTCGATGTCTCTCTTTTTCTAACGTTAGTTCCTAATGTCTAGTTGGCGTTTTAGAAGATTTTGTTCCCATACAGTTTTTCTAACGGGAATTATGACTAATTTTGTTAAACAGGAAATAATGATTTCTGCCAGCCTAAGTGTTTCAAAACGTTGCAATAAACCGATAAATCGTTAGAATCGTTCATTCTTTTTTTGTTTGACCTGTTAAGCCCTCTTGAATAAGAGGAAAATCCGTTTTTCGGCTTATGGTAGAGCTAAAAAAATGTCATGAGGAGAAACGGGTACTGGGGTGTTGGACACCCCACCCGTGTATCACATGGTGCAAAAAACACCCGTGTAGTCTAGGGCTATGTAGAGCCCATGAAGTCCAGGTGCCTTGTACAAAAAATGGGCTTAACTCAATTCCAAAGTTAATGAAAATTCGGGGAGTTGTTTGGATATGGTAGAGGGTATGTTTGCTAAGTTTTCGAATTCAAGGAACTTGAGGTCATTACGGGCAAAAAAACCGGGTCGACTGGTCATCAATACCTTCATCAGTGTCTTTATCGTTGAAATCAACCTCTAGGGAGTTCTTGCAGTTCTTGCACGTGGATGTGCAAAGGAGGTCTGCTTTAATGCTGTCATTAGTTTATCAAGGAGAAAATAAGTGCGAAACGTTGTTATCCGATTAGCAGTTATAGACTCAGCACCCCGAAAAATATGAGAATCCATATCAAGTTCAATCACTTGGATCATCTAAGAGATTTTTGAACATAAATTGCTGTTTCCATCCACTGTGAAGGTGATACAAGCGGGAGGTGAGTGAAAATGTCGTTATTCGACTTCTCAAAAGCCTTGCGGAGCGCCGATTTTCTGTCTTTTTTTTTCGAAACCGTTTCATATTCGAATGATAAACCAAAAGCGCTCAACAGTCGACGGCTTCTTCGCGCCGCGTCATGACGACGTCCATTTCATTTCACATTGTTCGGCCTTTTGATGTGAAGAACGAGCTCATTCGGTGAAGCCCTTCGACTGGAACACCAAACCGCGGTCTTCGAAAGGTGAGATATTCCACTGGGTTTTCTCCCTTGAGGTTTTCACAGTCACGGGAGAATTTTCCTTTTTTGGAGGGAAAATACCGACCTCTACCGTCGAAAGTCAAGTCGAAACTTTTCGAAGGGTCTAAAGCTATTCGGGTAGGTACAATCTGGAAGTCTTTCCATCCATTACCTCCGCTGTCCTTTGGAGGTCTTTAAGAAGTCCTTTAGAAGTCGCAGTCTTTTAGAAGTCAGTGAATACTGTTGGGTTTCGTTGAATTATGCCAGTAACTGGCATAATAAGACTGAAGAAAATCAATAGCTCAACTGTTGAGCTATTGATTTTGTTCATTTAGCACCGTTCCACGTGGCAAACTTGTTTCCTGACAATGGTAGTGTCATAACGAATGAAAACCTTAAATTACCTTAAAATTGAGACACATTAGTTCCCAAACTAATTCAAGATTCAACTGACTTCTGTCTAAATCCGAACGGAAACTTGAGCATTATCCAATCGGTACCCAACCAGACTACCAGCATTACGAACGTTGAAAACTGCTCATTTAGGTAGAAGAAAATGATATAATAATTTCATACAAATTCGTAGATGTGTAAAAACTGAGTTTTATGCTGAATGAAGAGCAGATTAAAACAATTACTACGCTTCTGCATTATTACAACTGGTTCTGCGAGTATTGTTGTGTTGTAGGAATTGATCTTTTGAAAGTGTTGTATTCAGATGTGTAGACAACAGACTTTGTTTTTCATATTCTAAAAGGGAATAATTTTATCAATAATTTCTCGGACCCCAAATTTTTGTTCAAAATTTTGATTTTAGATTTTTTTTTTGGATTTTACGTTTTAACAGCGTTTGATGTTTGAGGCGTAAAATGAAGTAAATATCAAAATTCGACGTTACTCTTTCGATCAACGAATTCCCATCAACAGTATGCAAAGATGATGTTCACTGGGTGAAGTATAGAACGCGTATCTACAGAAACCAAAGAATTTATGAAGTACCGCATCTAAACGGGACCTTTTTCCTCCCCCTGCAATAAGTGCAGATAGGGGGAGCTAAAGAAGCTATAAACGGGAGTCTCAGAATGTTAGTCACGTCCGGGAGTAAAGTCTCCATTATAATAGATTTTCCCGAAGCTGTAACTCTGTACCGGCACGTTGTCGATCGAATTTGCGCGTAGGAAACATCTCACGTACGAGTTGCGTATAGGTGCCAATAAATACGTACGGTTTTCGGCTCCAAACCGCTGCCGTATCCAGCACAATATTCATGGTCCGCATGGGGATAGAGGAGCACGTTCCGAAGCAACATATTTATGCAGGGCGAGATATACGATCGATGGTTGGAAAAAGGCGAAATGAGGCCGATCTGGAGCGAAATTTCGCTTTTGAAGAATATTTCCACAATTCGTCCGCTGCTGATGTCTAGCCCTTAAATCTGCACTTGTAGGAATAAGGTGGTTCCCATGGGTGGCTGCAAATTTTTTGGAATGTTCCAAGAAATACTTGAAAGACTTAAAATTTTGGAAATATGTGATTTATACAGGGTGTAAACGTTAAGGTCGTACCACCGGCCAAGGATCGGTTCTACATCTAATTTCTGATGAGAAGTTTCCTATACATTTTTCATTAAAAAATTCGTCGCGGGTATACAGAAGGTATAGTAAGGGCCGGAGCACACTTCCTTGCGGGACACCTGCCCTTATGGAGTAATGGAGTACTCTCCTTCATATTTAACTTTAAAAAATTCTTTCAGCAAGATATGATTTCCAAATGCTTTGGTTAGTCTGTCTCAAGTGTAGTCAAGCCCTTGATGCACGACTTGGTCGAATTCTTGGGATACATCCAGGAACACACTTGCACAAACCTGTTGAGGCCTAGAAATCGCTAGAGGCAGTTGAGGTAGGGTGTTTTTCTCCGAATCCAAACTGGTGGTCGGGGATTAGGAGCTCTTTATCGAGATCGAGTGGTTTTAATCTTTGTTTCAGTAATCTCACAAAGAGCTTAGGTATAAGTGGTAGTAGTAACTGGTAGCAGGTTTCAGTATCATGATAACTTCTGCCACTTTCCAGCAGCGTGGTACATATTTTAGTGTCAATGCAGCTTCTGTGAGATATATTAGCATTCGAACGCCTTCTTCTGGTTGATGCTTCATTAGGTATATTTCTTGTAATGAGATTACATCCAGGAGCTTTATTCGTTTTGAGATGGCAAATTTCATTTGGCAACTCACTGAGCGTTACTGGTCGTATGGAGCGACTTTTTTGGCCCAAATTTTGGTTCTTTTGGAGCTTGTTGAATCAGACTAAAATACAATCACCGCCTGCCTCCCCAATAACCTTCCGTGTTTCGGTTATCGGTCGTTGTAATACGCATAAACGAGACTAATTCCGCGGTCAATTGCACCGGGCGCCGCCGGCGGACGTTTGATATGTGTCACGGCCGCATCGAAAGGGCGGGACGAATCGATGTTTCGATATCGATAGATCGAAACCGGATGTCGGTGGGTCACGTTATGTATTGTCCGGGTTAAGCCCCCAACGGGTGAATCCCCTCGAGATGGTCTACGGCCTACGCAATGTTTGATACGAGCCCGCGGCAATGCCGAAGGGAAATGGTTATTTGTTCTATTCCCAGTCGGCGGTTTTTGTGGGAAAACCCCCTTTCCGAAACCTCGGTCTTGATTGGGGCTTCCAACGAATTCGGATCAGATGTGATCCGAATTGCTCATTTCTCAAACAAACGCCGGCTCAGGTTGAAACAAGACTCCAATGTCATATGAAGCACCGCAATTTTATCAGTATCATACCGGTTGCATTCACTAAGTACCTTGTTCATACTTCACCACCTCACCATGTGAACATAACCACAGTAGTGGATCAACTTCATGGGGTGGTAGGGTGGGGAGGGGGAGGCTTAGCTAAGAGAGGTCTGGTTGGGCAGACGAGGGTTCCCTCCCTAAAACTTTAAATGAATGACGATCAAATTGCACATTATTAGGCTGCTTAGATACAAATTCAGCCTAATTATGACAAAACGATACATAATGTGCATTACAAAGAGGTGAACTTATATAGGGACTTCAAAATTGAAAGATTTATACAAGTGAGACGAGATCAATTTGGCGAGACCATTTATCAAGTGCTACTTACTCTTGAGGTGAAAGGTATAATGGGATTGGCAGAGTTCCCTCATTTTTGATAGAAAGGAAGTATGTTGAATGCACTTGGAAACTTCAAAAAATGTTCAATAATTTAATTAAGAGTGATAGGTTGGGTAAATCTTTGATTGTTTTGTTACTGACGATTTTTCAGACACTCTTGTTTTTCTTTATGACATGTGGTTCCACGATTTCGATGCCACTGGCAACTGGCCAGTGATTTAGTTCATACATCAAGGCACCAACCGTCGGGAGATATGGGAACTGTGTCGTCTTCAGTAACTTTCCCTGCTTCCAAAACCTCTTTAATAACAGGTAAATCAATGTGTGGAGATTTGCAGCGCTTTTGAATGTATTCGAGCATCTAATTTGAGAACAGTTTCGGGTATTGCGTCAAATTTAAATAAAATGAAATTAGAAAGAGTATGTCACAAGGTTTCACTATCCGACAAGGTTTCACTAGTCTGATAATCAATTATATCGTTTCAATACGCACTTGTCCACTCGATACGCCAGTTTGTCGTTCCTCGCGGTCACTCGTCCAGCTACCAAAGGGAACCGCGTCAGGGAAAAACCACTTGAGCATTCGCAGGTTTCCGATTCAGAAAGAAAAAACACGAAGGCGGTCACACCTTCGTGACCTCATCATTTCGATCCCACGCCAGCCGTTTTGATCGCCCTAATGTCAAGGATGGTCTGAGGTTGAAAGTCATATTCGAACGAGCCGACGTATACAACGGTGTGTTTGATTTAATGCTCCCACGTACGAGTATGTGGATTATTTGCTACGGCCCATCCACGCATCGTCGAGGAAGTGATTCCTCGTTGAGAACATCTGTTGGGTCATGAGGATGCGAATTGGGGAAAAGTTTCAATGCTCGTTGCAGGTTCGAACGAAACTACTTATTTAAGTGTTTGTAAAAGGAAATTGTATGTCCTGATCTCAAAAATGGAAAACATGGTCATACATATATGTATACGTCATTTCGGTTTCGTTACATTAATCAAAATTAGTGAACAGGGTACTCAAACGTGTACGTTTACGCAAAACAGCCTTCAAGGCAAATTCTCGCCTTTCGTGGTATGCGCGGCCCATCTGAACACGAAAATCTCCTTAACATTGAACGGGCGATGGGGTTTTTCTTATTTTGTTCAAAATAGGGAAGATCATCCCAAAGAGGAAAAAACAGCTTTGAGAACGCACTCGAACGCTCACGACAGCTCTACGACGAATACGACCAGATGGTGGGCGGCCGACCCTCCAACTGGGCTTCTAGGTCGGAATGACTTTCTCCTCATTGGAACTTTCGGTCGATGGAAACAGGCGGCGCACGTCCGTTTCATTTTAATAATTCCGTTATTGAGCTAATAAACGTTTTCGCGTTTTCAGGGTAATTCCGAGGCGGCGTTGCAGCAGTCTGAATAACGTACGACGAAGGCTGGGACCGTGGGTTTTACTTTCAAGTGCATTTCCATATCGTGCGGTTTCCTAGTGAAAACACCGCGTTAACTAGATATTGTAACGCATCTGAAACGTTGAATGGTGGAGTCATCACCTACAAGACGCGTCTATGGGTGGGTATACCATCTGAACCAACACAGCCTGAACTGATATTGCCCATGGACTGGACTGTTACGTAATTTTATTGAAATTAAATTCATCAAATTGCCTAGAAAAAGAATTATATCCACAGTTTCAATGAAGTCAAAATTCGAATCCTCCATCGAGATTGGAGAGGGGAAAGAGGTCCGTGACGAGGTCAACTGGACTATTCGGACTAGAAGACTATAACGATGAGTAAATACGAAGAGTGATGTCCATATTTGTCGCTCTTGAAGACATAATATGTATAACATAATATCACAAATATTATTTGTGATCTCAAGTCACCATGCAAAATGGCTGAAACAACAATGATATAGTTCTTGTATTTGTAAGTGTCCAGAGCGCGCTTAACCCCGAGGGGTAGCGTGGTTCGAGTCCTTTCTGACTGATCGATGTCAATGTGTTGTTGATATGGTGGGCGCACAGTCTCAAACGATGAAAATGGTAAAGGACGTGCCACAGGGGTCAGTGCTGTATAGCTTTAATTTTCAGTTGGTATGTACATAAACAACCTGCCAAGTGTCCTACAAAATTGTAACTGTCATTTATACGCCGATGATGTACAATTGTACATAGAAACTTCAATTGAGGATGTCGGGGGAAGCAATGGCAGCTCTGAATGATGACATTTCAAGATTGAACGACTGGCTTGAATGTTAATCCCTCTAAATGTAAGGCCAATAATATTGGCCAATAATATATTATAATAGGCTCAAGTCGGCGAATCAGTGTATTGGATGAATTGGCAGATCTGGAGCATTGATTGGCAGGCTGGGGAGCACTATAGTAATACGCTTCAAATGCCATCGCATAAGACAACTTTCTACGGAAAATCGTTCTTAGTACTGGGTGTCAAGTTCTACAATGAAAATGTTATGTTGTTCAATAATGATCAGTCTGTTGTTGCTTTAAAAAAAAAAATCTAAAAAATAAACCGGCTGATGATCAATGTTGTTGTCTTATAATTTCTGTATGTATTGGAAGAGAGGTCCTAAACATGTACAGGATATCATTAAACGAAGTCAATCAATCAATCTGACCTCTCGTCACGCTCTTTTTTACCTTGTGATTTTCACTGTGAAAAATACCGAAAAAGTTGGCAGACAAGGAGCGAAACAACAGGTTGAACAGGGAATAAGTCCCTGTATAGGTTATAAGCAAGTACAATTTGATGGCAAATGGGTCAAGCACCTAACCCAAATAAAGCAAAAAAAAAGGGGGAATAAGTCAATCTTTCCCATTTCCCCCGAAGGCAGCTTTCTGGGCTCCGTAAACCTCAACGCTGTCCTAACATTCCCTTCATCCGTGACTCACCCCAAAAATGGATTATGATGGAATGTTTCACTAGTGGAAAAGCATTAATAGTAGACACTGGATCGAAGAACGACGTTCAACGCTAGCTGAACGACATGAGAGTGCTTGCTGATGGGGTTGTGGCGAGGACAGCGACACGCCATTGCCTCAAATGGACTTGTGTTGTTTAGTGGGGTTCTCGGCGGGGGATTGTGCTATATCACTCTAAATACTTTCTTTTCTGCGTTGAGAAATAAAATGTTTTGTGCTATTTCGCACGCTTCTCACTATAGAGTTGTATGTGACTGTAAAAAAAAGTGCATAGTGTAGTTTGAAACTTGTATCACGCATGTATAATGTTACCTACTTGGGTGTAGAAAACGTTATTAATGAAACGCCGAGTCACAAAGTGGTCCGAATCAGGGAAGACGTCAACACCACCCGCTGACTGTATCTGTCATTCAGTCAGAGATGAATCGGTTGGTTATGGTTCAAATGTTTTATTCATAAAATGGAAAGTCTACCAAATTGGAGGAAGGCCACCTCAACCCATTGTCGGCAGGGGTTTGTTCCCCTGAAATTGCACCTCCATCTCGAGGGTTATTTTTCTCACGAACTAGGTAATAGATTAGGTATAGCGAATGATGTGTCCCAAAACCACAACCAGAATTCATTCACGACACGGTACGATTCCAATGCCGTTCGGATGAAAATTTGTTTAAAAACCCTCAGGAGGTAACAACTGAGAGCACACAAGCTCGAGGGGCTTGAGGTGGTTCGTACTGGCGGTAATCAACTATTTGTATTTGTAGTCTGGACGCGGCGGACGTATGTTCATAATTATGTGCTGAGCATTCTCTGGCGGACATGCCGGGAATCACCCACGTCATCAAGAAAGTCTGCGTCTCTCCCTTGTGTGAACCCTCCCGAGTGTTGCACCTGATTAACGTGAACCTTATTTTCTCGTCCAAATGTCACTTGTTTCTTAAGCGACGACATGTCATAATATAACATAGCGTCGATGAAACCCCATCATGACATAACTGACATTTTATCGATTTTGAGTTATACATAGATTTTTATGTAATTTACCGAGCCCGATCGATTGGTGCAATCGGTTGTGAGACAAAAACAACCGGTGCAACACTGGAGACGTTTTTATCATCACAACGTAACTGAATTACTTATAGAAAAGAAGACGATTTTTAGCTCTCCTGAAAAGTTGGCAAATGTCAGTTATGTCATGCTGGGGTATTATGTATGTTATATGTTGTGGGTATTATGTATGTTATATGTTGTTAGAAACATTTCTTATCGATACTGGAGTATGTTCAACACAAGATGACAAAACGTTGACATACGGAAGTTATACCTACTGAAGAATTCTTCACATGAAAATCCGTTCTTATTGGGAATTGCATTCTACTTTAAAGGGCTTTTTCTTAAAGAAACCTTCAAAGTGCGGGGAAAATTCCACGATAGGAAGGATCCAATAAAATGCAACGTGTGTCGGATCGATTTTCCGCACAGATTTCCCAACGATTGGGGCTCCCGTTCTGGTCAAGAGCTCCTCAACATCGTCGGCGACAAACCTCCATTATGTCACCCAACTTGCCTTCGGACTGCGGGGAGCTCAAATCGATTTTTCAGCAATGAACTACTACTGAAAAACTCACGTCATGACCAGCCCCATAACGATTTCCCGTATAGGAAAGTTTTCTAACGAATACGTCACCGTAGTTGAGGACTGTGGCAAGTAATTGGTACATGGCGGCTTTCGAGGTGTAGCAACTCGAAGTCGCCGAACCGCACGGCCCAGATTGATTTGGGATTGCGTGATATCATTACTGATCGCACAGTATGGAATTGTATGACGCTTCACTGTAGTGTCAACGTGACCAAATAAAATGGGCGATTCCAATAGTTCATAGGTTCAGTTTATAGATTTAATATATTTGACGGATCGGCCTCAAGTCTCGTTTGCCCTTTCAGTTCGGACCTCGGAGAACTCCGAAAACGTTTTAAGAGATGAAGATTATCTACAGCCGGTGCCTCGGAAACCGGACGGTCTCTCCGGAACTTCCACTTTCCATCGGAAACGGGCACCGGACAAACCGGTCCGGTCCATGTCAAGGCCAACGCCTCATCAACGCCTTCCTTTGAATCTTCTTGTCAATTTCGGAAGCGGGAGTTTCTTATTCGTTACCTGTGGAAGAAGTCAACTGAAATGGGGTTGTCGCGTCTATAGAAGAATCTGTCGTAAATGGAAGATTCTGTCGTAATAACTAATTATTATTATTTTTCCTTCTCTAAATTTGATGCAGACCATAATTCTGCCCTGTAAAGGTAAAACGCCTCAACTCAAAATTGATAACATTGCAGAAATTCGCCTCAAAGTTTTTCACTGAAACCTTTGATGTAAGTTGACTGCAACTCATTATAAAAACCCAATGTTTTGGTGAGATATCGATACGACTTCAACCAATTCAACGGTGAAGAAAAAACTCGCAAATTAATCGATTTATAATCGATTAGTTGCAGTTAAGGCGATTTTAAAATTAACCCGTTAACCACTCATTCAAACGGATGTTTCGTTAGGAAAACGCCCAGAATCATAATATATTATATTATAAAGTCAAGTAAAGTAAAACGCCTCATCTCAATATTTTGGTAAGTTGAGGCGTTCTACCTTAACACTAGCGCGAAAATAAATAGGTTTTGAGGCATTTTAATCCTAGAGTTTGGGCGTTTTACCTTAAAAGCGTGTCGTTGAGGCCTTTTACCCTAACATTGACCAATTTTTGTATGTTTATGGTCAGAATTTCTACCACTTCATCGAAAAGGCCAGGTCCAAAATAGGGGGGTTCCGAAAAACCCCATTTTTGTAAACATTAGACTTAGGCGTTTTTATTTAACAGGGCAGAATTGTCGTCACACAGCCTCGTAGGTCCACACATCTGTATTCAAGCCAATAAAACTGTATGATGACACTATTTAAATTCACGACTACCTACTTAAGACCAGTGAGGTAATCTCAAGTACCTACCTGAATTGTCTACCTGTGCCAAAAGCACCAATACACTCCTAAATCACAATTCCAAACTTCCTTTTATAAAAAGGACCTTACCGCCGTCAACCAAGTGTACTGAAAATTACTTACTTGAAATATAATGGAGAAGAATTATAGAATTATGGAGCTCTTCCCAGGTTATGAAACCAACCGTATTATCTGAGCCGTTACCGCGGCATCTCAGATTTGTTTTCTGGTCGGAACGCCGCCGGATGTACCTATTTTCGGTGCCTGTGGCACCTGTTCCTTTCCATTTCGGGGGACCTGTCATTTCACCGATCTGACGAATGTACGAGGTTAATCGAACGAAAACGGTGGACAAGGGAGGTTTGTATTCTGGGACTGTGGTAGAAACGCATAGGAGATAACACTCGCCTAAAGGATGGAACTATGTTCTATATTTTGTACTCGTGTTTTGTGTTCACATCACATTTTAATAAGTACCTACGGGGAATTTCAAATTCAGACCAGTAATAAGTAATATAACCAAGTTCTCCTTCAGTCTTGCAGATCTAGGGACGCGGGAGCGTCCCGCCCGCCAAGAAAACCGAAGCCCTGAAAACCGAAGCGACTGAGACACTGATTACGCGACGGAACAAGTTCGGGTTTTCACCATCCCGTAGCTCGGTCCCCTGAGTGTCTCGAGAGTTGATTTTTTGTACACCAACTCTCCAGGGGCACGTGAGGACGTAAACCAAATTTCAGCTCTCGGAAACATCAGGTGTCGGGGGTATAACAATTTTAAAACCACTATTTTTCACGTTTTTCGTGTTCTTCTTCTTCTTCTCGTTGTTGTTGTTGTTCATTGACGGGGCTACAGCCCAGCAGACAAATCGGATCGAGCTGAAATTTTGCACACACGTTTGTTATGCTCCAAGGGAGTGCCTTTTGACCATTTTTTCTCCCTCCCCCCATTTCCCCCCCAATTAGGGGGAAAATAGTAGTTTTTAGGAATTTCAAATGGTCATAACTCCTTCAAAATTGAAGCTTTTTCAGATTTTCTTTTTTAGTTGTATTCAGCTTTTAAAACTGTTCAATTTGAGATCAAAAAGAGCTTCCTAAGGAGTAAAACAAAGGGGTTATGGCGATTTTTCTATTTTCAACAATAACTGCCGCCAAAATTGATGGAAATTGGTGCGGTTGGTCTTAAAATGTCCGCTACGTTGTCTAGTATATGCTCAATAAATTTCAACTAAATCTCAATCGATTCGACTAATCCACAGCCAAAAATACGTGAATAAATTCCACATCTACTGATTTGTCTAATTTCCGAAAACATCAAAGTTGAACGGTGGTCAGAAAAATTGTCGTAGAGTGGCGCCTGTATAAGGATCGATAGGAAATTTTATGGGCTTTCGAATGAGGGTAGCGCACTTTGTCACTTTTCTCAACGGTTCTCGAGTTATTCGCGATTTTTGGTATAAAAACGTGCGTTTTACCTTTGGCAAACTTTCTCTTTCCACTTTCTCTTCGACACCAATTGTAATGATTCTCAACAACAAAAATTTGCACAATCCACAAGAAAAAATGCAACAAATTTTCAAATCCAATAATAAGAATAAATTGTTTTAATTAATCGAAAATTTTAAAAAAATAATCGAAAAGTTTTTCCATATACATTTGATTCGAGTTCAGAAATTAAATTAAAAAACGATAGAAAAATTAATTATAAATGAATGACATGAACTGTTAAACATGGGTCGAGGATGGAAGACAATGCAATATGCACTCTACTGTAGAGTAACTAACGTTTTATCATTTATTAATCCAGACTGAAGGGTTTTCTGCTCATAGAAGATAATAAACCGTTGTGTCAAGAATTTGCAGGGGTTTTACAAAATTTCGACTACGATAAAACTTCAATTAGGAAAACATTTACTAGTTACCTCGTAGGTACTTTTGTTAAATTGAACCGTATTGTATAAGTACCACTCGAAAACTAGCCATGCAAAAAGATGTGATATCCCCCCAAAAACAACTCCGTTGTAAAAACTGGCCCGCCAAAAAACCTCAGCCGCAAAAAGGAATGATATCCATTTTGCCCGCCAGCCACGTATGTAGGATGCTCGGTGCTTCGCACCTCGCTGTTGAGTGTGCATATAGAAACCTGATCCTCCTACCCCTAACCTCCACCGTCAATGTTTTCCTGTTCCCTATCTCCTTCCCACAACCCCCTCTCGCGCTTAGTGCCCCTCGGTTTCACCTAATATGTTTCCCCTGTTACACCGGCAGGGAGCTTTACGCTTCTTTCAATGCTGTTGGCGGGAGCTTTTTGCAAGGCTTCTGAGAATTATAATATATTATTAGATATATTATATGTATTACTGGTGGTCACGAGTAATCAGTGGTTGTACACCTATAATGAAGTAATGCTTCAATTATATTATAATTATATTTTATAATTATATTATAATTATTTATAAATATATTAATATATTAATTTAATTATAATTGTAATTATATTTTATAATTATATTATAATTCTTAGACGCCTTGCTTTTGCAATGTCAGGCAGCCTGAAATGGCTCATTACTTTACTTTTGTACCAACACTAAGTACTCATCATCACCACTACTACTTGTATATCTAATTCTCAGAAGCCTTGCAAAAAGCTCCCGCCAACAGCATTGAAAGAAGCGTAAACCTCCCTGCCGGTGTAACAGGGGAAACATATTAGGTGAAACCGAGGGGCACTAAGCGCGAGAGGGGGTTGTGGGAAGGAGACAGGGAACAGGAAAACATTGACGGTGGAGGTTAGGGGTAGGAGGATCAGGTTTCTATATGCACACTCAACAGCGAGGTGCGAAGCACCGAGCATCCTACATACGTGGCTGGCGGGCAAAATGGATATCATTCCTTTTTGCGGCTGAGGTTTTTTGGCGGGCCAGTTTTTACAACGGAGTTGTTTTTGGGGGGATGTATCTTACAGGGATGAACAAACTCTAGAGGTGTAAACGCTAGGAAAATAGCCACGTAATTATATTTCCAGGGATTTCGCTCGATTTTCCGAACGAGTGTGTTACAACGTTTCTAAACTTTAATGTAATTTGAACAATGAAACTTTTAAAAAACTAACTCTCCGAGTCCAAAGACATCTCTGGCGCAGTCGGTAGGACCAAAAGAGGTTTTGAAAATTCCTCTATGAGGCTGTAATCCTCTAGAAAAATATTTAAGGGCAATTTCTGGAGAAATGAAGGAACATGTGGATCCAATGTCGATTAGTATTTTCAAATTGAATTTGTGGAGGATTATACGCAGTAATTTTGAAGTAATCAGGTGGAGTTCGACTACGTCAATGGGGGGTGTTATTTTCTAAGGGGCCTTGTGGATTCAGGGCACTTGGGTCTCGCCTAAAAAAGAATTAGCTTCCTGAGAGGGTTGATTGGATCTTCCTTACCATATCGTTTTCCGTACAAGTGTTGTTGTACTTCTAGATGTTACTTCGGTGATCTGGAGGCAAGAACTCCCCTGTTGGAGTCTAACTCCATTTTATAAACTGCCCTGAAGATGAAGAAATATATTCTTCGAAACGTTGGCACATAAATCAATTTTCATTTGACCGACCCTCGACATCCCTCAACATCATTATTTTGTCTGATAGTTTTTGGTCTTCCCGCAGTTATTCGTATTAGAATTAGTGTTAACATGATCTTTACCTCAAGTTATTTTTCTTTTAAATATATACGCAATTCAAGGGCCCACGAGCTTGTCACTATTTCGGAACATTCTCAACACAGTTCATTCAACACAATTATCGTTCATTTCTAGCCTTCTTTCTTAATCGCCTTTTCCAGTTCTTTCCCAGGCGAAAATGGTCAAACAAACAACAAATTTAATCAGACATGACAATTTTTATTTATAAAATACTTGGGTATTTTCCAAAAATAATATTTAGCCTAACTAGGTCAATAAAAAAAAAAAAAAAAAAATCACAACCCAAAAGCGACATGTAAGTGACCTAACCATAAGTCGTTTTGGTTACCAAGGAACTTTTATATTTTTGCATGAATAACGCATCTGTTTCTTGTAACTCATCAGGAATACTTTCACTTCACTAAAAAACTAACGAAAGACGACGACTGACGATACAGAGGCCAGATTTGATAAGACAATTGAAAAGAGACGGGTGTTGAAACTATCGATAGTTTTTGGAAAAACCATCAATACTATCGGAATCCGAAATTATCGATAGTTCAACACCACTACCGTCAAGTGTATATTCTCACCACATATCACGCTAGAAAAAAGTAACCAGATAGAAATCAGACAACTTCTGACGCTTTTCTCCGGTGAATTGTACGTTCAAACGTTATGGTCACACCGTTATGTGAAGAATTCGATACTTCATTGAGACAATGCTCTACTTTGTGAAGGGCACAGTTGTTTTGTTGTTGTTGTTTTTTTCATGATGAACAACGAGTACCACTATTTTCGGTCCGCTACTCCCCGGAGGAAGACTGTCGAGATAAAAGGTAAAACGACTCCTGACATTTAAGACGACCAAGCGACCTCTACGTCGGACCCTCGGAATCCCTTTAGACGTCACGAAGTGAAAGGTACCACCGCACCCTTCACCTCGTCCAGACATCTGCCCAGTTCAAGGTACGGCCGTACGGCCGTACGGCACCCTCCCACAGGATCACCAGTGCTTCGTTTAGAAAGTGCATCCTGGTTTCCCTTCTAGAGTTTTTCTTAATATCTTGATGAAGGTGAGAAATGGAGAGAGGGAGCAGAGAAGATGAAAACATTATTACCATATCGGTTGATCGTCCTTGTTAAATATATTTCACGCTCGGTTTACCAACGAGTTGAGAGTGGTCTAATGAAAACGCAGATAACCGGAGTTCCGCGACTTGGATGAGCTTTGGCCTCACTTGAAAGTGAGTTCTACCTTAATAATATGAGACCTGAAAGGGGGTTACCTCGGAGTAACCTGTTGTAAACTGGAAATCGTTCTGAGCGCTTATAAGATAGTCTAGAAAACGAGTAATCTGAGTTGGTACCCCTCCAGGAGTTGAGTTGAACTTTTGATTCCCCGAAAACTTCGAACTCTTTCTTCAGTTTTTGGTGCATGAAAAAAATAATGCACAATGATAAAAACTTTCATATAAAATAAATTTATTATGCATAAAAACTCAGATTACTCGCTTTCAAGACTATCTTGAGGTTTTAGAACGATTTCCCTCGTGGCCGCAGGCCACTTTGAGGTAATCTCCTTATTTTACTGGACTACTAGTCTAGTAAGACTACTCTCAATCGATTACGCCCGAAGCTCCGATAGTATCCATAACAATACTCCTATGATGAGCTTGACACGAATATTCTATACTTTTCCACTATCGATATTAGTCAAGTATAGGGAGATGAGAATAGATACCATACTCCTATGATGCATTTTAATCGAATGCTCGATACTAGTTCAGTTTCGGATGAGAAGTAACGATACAAATGAGTCTAATCGATACTCACGTAAGTATACAACCAGACCCTGAATGTATTGTTGGGGGAGTCGAGAATATACAGTTTTCATTCCGTCTCAAAATGACTTTACGTCTTCTCGATTTTCATTATAAGGGGATTTCACTATTATTCAGTATTGTACGAGTGTTATCGATGGCATCACATGGTAACCTTGAATCTCGAAAAATCAAATTTTACAGGGGGAATACTTAAAACCGAGGTTACCATAAGTTAGTTATGATGCTATTAGTGACGTTACTGCCAACATGTACTAAACGAAATTTATTTTCCGCCAAAATTCGAACCGCAGGACGATGAGATACGAGGTTATCATGTGATGCCATCGCTATATTATATTTTCTACATTTTTTGACATATTTGACATATTATCCAAAATATCCAGAAAAATCCTGAAGTATAGTGTAACTAGACTTTCCCATGAAAGTAAAATAAATTCATCATTAATAGTAAGTTATATAAATCGACACCGGCTAAACACGTATTTCCACTAATTCAGTTTTTACGGAATTCCGTGGAAAACGCGTTGGTGGAGGGGGGGGGGGGGGATATTAATTTGGAGATGCGATCAAGGGATATCTGGTTTGTTGACCAGGCTTGGATACCACATCCCGCCTTCTCGTGTTCAAAGCCCATCGAGACATTTTCAGTGTCCGACCTCGCTCCAAAACAAACCCTTTCGCTAGTCAACGGAAGTCCGGTGACGTCGCTGCCGGACCCAACGTGAGAAAACAACGTCCGAGAAGAAGAAAGAAAAAAAAAGAGCCGACGGCCGAGAGAAAGTTCTGGGGAAATGAAAGACAAATACGCGGCCTGTCACCCCCGCGAAAATCGAAGATGAAGCTCGTTTTTTTAACCCTGACAACGCGGGCGGGGGGTCCCGAAGACCTCAAGTTACGTCATTTGGGGATTTTTCGCGGATGTCTCTCTGACTCTTATTGACAAGTCGGTTCCTGCTGACGCAACCCTCTTTTGTGTTGTCACCGGCGGAATGTGAGCCAAAATCTTTGATGTACTCGTAAATGAAAACGTGTGTCGTTTTTTCTTTTACACGCTCACTTGATAGCACAAAATTGAACTCTTTATTTAGACCCATTCTGAGTTTGTATGAGATGGGACTAAACATCAATAGTTGATAGAAGAGTAATAAACCAAGAAAAGAGTAATTTCCTTACAATACCAAGATGTCTCATTAGGGAACACGTTAAGTCTTCCTTGAAATTAGAAACAGAAGGAGTAGAAGAAACAAACTAGTGCTGCTGAGGCTGAGGGGGTAACTGCGAGGTTATCCTCACCAAAGACCTGCTCGTATCCTTCGTAAGTTATAACTGCCATCACCAACCTCATAAGAAGGCTATGAACCTAACATTTGTCGAAAGACGTCGTAAAATCTTAATCTCAATGCATTGAGTAAGAACCGACGAAAACCTGAGTTTGGTGTTAATACCACAACAGCGACCTTCCCACGGTGACTTGATTAGCAGACCAGGAACAATATGAGCCACTAGAGAACACAGATTTCCTTAATCTAATCAGCTTGTAAGTCAAATACATTAACCACGATCAACGTGAACCGTGTCAATCAGTGGTACCTTCGACGAATTTTACGTGGTTATTTCCAGAAGAGTTAGTTGAGAACTTGAGCTCTTCGCCGTCTTCACGCCACCTGAGCTAACAGGAGTACAAGGACGAAAATAATTTGACGGAGCCACGTTATTAGTGGTTTATGAGAGAAAAAACGAAAATGGATAAACGTTGTGGAAGATAGTCATTGCGTCAGACGAGGTTACGGAAGAGAAGGTGTAATGATGGCAGTGGTTGTCCACACAGATGTACCTACTCCCCCATCTTTTGTTCAACTAACCACGACTTGAAGAACTTGGTTTCACCCTCTGCCACACACAATTACGTTTGATATCGGAGAGTTTCAATACGCCGTCGATTTTCAAAAGAAGTACAACTCGAAGAACGGCGCAAGATAAATCACGTAGACCTCGACGACCAAATAGTGGCCTTGGTATTGAGTTTGATTCCCCCCGCTGCAGGTGGTCTAAGTGTAGGAGGGGTTGTCCTGATTGTGAAATGATGGGGCTCCCGAAAATCTTGGGTCAACATCTCCAACCAGGACATGCAGCGATCGTCAAACATGGAGAAACTCGTCAATTCAATGATGCAACGATCAATTCCGATCAATTTCTCCAGCAAACTACGGCCTGTTTACTGTATTTACGTGTTTCTTGAATCAGTTGAAACACTCGTCGCTATTTCCCATCGAATCATCTCAATGGCGAAGTGTTCAAAAGTACCTATACTCGTACTCTCGTAAAACGTCGATTACCTCACTAGGCTAGTAAAACGGTGCACAAAAAAGGGTCGAAGTGGAAATTTTGGGCTGAACACGAATCTGAAGTTGTCCAACAGAAATTTGCTCGGCAAATATGAGAAATCAAAAAAAAAAACTAAAAATCACGTTTTTTAGTGTTTTCAGCTTATATGTAACTTGCAAAGCAAGCTATTTACGCAAAAAATGGTTATCTAGTAAAAATAAAGAGGAAACAATTTCCTATAATTTATGTCACTCATTTTGATTGCATTTTTCCGTACGTCGTATGGTTTCCACGCAGTTCCACATGAAAGACAAGTCATCCAATTCTACAGGAAAGACTATGAAAAATGCAATCAAAATGAGTGATGAAACCATCCCCATCAATCCCACGACTATTTTTCAAAGAATCACAATTGCTACAAAATCTGATGAAGATCTTGAAGAATTCTTAAAATATGAACTGTGCCCTTACCCTTGGCCTCTTTTTGACGACTACCTATGGTATGAGGAAAGGAACCAAGTCTACTTTATACAAGGCAATCGCACTAACTGAATAGGCGAATCTCAAAGGGGGTGTGTACGTCATGGATGGAGGATGTCAATCATTCTCATCCATTTGTGAAAGCTATGTTTCATTTGTCAAGTTCAATTGGCAATATGAAAAACAAAATACGTCTCATCTCAATGTTAACACATTCAACCCGACGTGACGCGAATCCGCGTCATCCTTGTCAAGCCAAAACACCGGCATGACGCGGATCAGCGTCGTCGTTCTGTGTGTTTTAAAGGCGGCATTGAAAATAGCCGGACGGTCGGATAGTCTCTTCATTCACACAAAGCAGGCACAAGTGGATGCGGATTCTGTTACTGTCACCACACTACCGTTTGACTGGACTATACGCAACACGTCAGACTTCCCCAAGTAACGTGTCCAATAAGGAAACCACCAGTAACATCCACAGTCTTGGGCAGAATTCCAAAGTCAGTTCTGTTTATAAATCCAGTGACATCGGGCCGACTGGAGAGCAGCCTAAGATCGAGCGTTGCATCACTCCCGAACAACGTACTGTAATTTCTATGGAATTGTTTCTACTGATATTTAGTATGATTACCAACAGACTCGAAACTCATTATGCTCGTAATCAAACAATCTTATTAACGCGCAAGTTGATAATTTTTAGAAAATCAGTTTAACATTTCTACATCGTGGTCCGCTTCTCAGTTTTGTTTCTCGCCCTATAATGGTCCCCTTGGCCTTCCAGAATTGACCTAAATATTATAAATGTGGATTGCGGGCTGGGGCAAGGCAGAGGATAATCCCCGAGACTTTTCATAACCCAAGCAATAACAAGGGGGTGCAAAAACCGTTCAAATATTCATAGGTATATCATAATATTCGCGATATTATCTCGAAATTGGTTCACGGTTTTGGATTTTGGACGAATTTGAACGATTTAAATGGATTTTGGTTCAGAAAATCTTCGAAGACCACTCTAAGCGTTTTACGACCAGCATGAAAAACGAGACAAAATCGTCAACTCGAGCGAAAATCAAACGTTGGACGTCCGAGTCAATTTTCATTGTATACATCATTGTAATACATGGAACAGCCAATTCAACAACACGTGGTTTCGTGATATCGAGTTTTTTGTTCAGAGATAAATTATTTAAAAATGCCTCATGTCTCTTATTTCCCCTACTGTCATGTATACGGAATGAACGTAATGTCTGATACTTGTTGGTAGGCACTAATTGTATATACGAAACACCTGAATTATAAAGGTATAAACAAATTATAAGTATTTTATCATTTATACAGTTATTTCGTTCATTTATAATATTAAATAATAGACCATCACTGAGCTAGTTACCAACCCCTACTCTACTCTGTATGTAGAACTATGATCTAGGCAGGAAATAATAAACCGTTGTGAAACGATTTGCACCGGTTTTCTCGTATTTCTGTGAAATGGTATATTAATTCCACACAGGGGTTTTTACTACAATCGTTCGTAACAAACAAGTGTTAATTACAATAATATTCAAATACTAAAGGTGTAGTGTGTTCCATGTAGTGCATGTTTGCAAACAATTCGAGAATTTCCAACCGGCTTCTACGTGCAACATGTTGAAGGGGTTGTTTGTGGGAGAACGCTTTTCAAACGATACAAAAGTTAGCGCTATTTTGACTTTGGTGAGAAGAAAAACCTCAAATTCCGATTAGAGCGGGTCCGAAGGGGGTTTCAATACTCTTTGTCACCGTCGTACGTGAGATATGAAATTGATGTTCCCAAACCATAACACGCACGTCAGTATCGTCGACGACGCATGAAGATATTGTACAACTTTTACGACCCGAGGCGGGTGAAACGAGCGGGAGGTTCGTGACGTCTTTGGGCCGCCATTGGAAGAAACGGACTAGAGAAGGAACAGTTGGAAATATTCCGAGTGACTCCTCGACTCCACATGTAGGTACAACATGGTTAGAATTGGTGAGTGCCGTCGGTAGGAGGACTGTTCAGGTACAGGAGTGTTTAATGGAGAATTCTGTATTGAATGGTGTCCGGAAATGCGATAAGTAGGCGATGAGGAACCTACAATAGCAGGCCTCCAGAATAAAAAAGTAGAAACCTCAATTTAAAACAAAATATTATTGCGCTTTTCACACCAGTTTAGTAAATTATAAGACGTGAAAGTTTCAGGACCAAAATCCGACTCTAATGGTGGATTTCGCCACCTCGTGTTAAACTTCGAGTTACCGGTAACTATGAGTCAGCGAAAAAAATGGGTTTCACCACTCCGAGTTAGTCGTAATCCTAGGATTACCGGGGACGCTAACTGCCAGATTCTGATCCGTACTTATCCTCGTGTTAAGCGTAAACACCGAGTGTTACCGTGGGTGTGATGAACGTTTTTTGTTTTGTCTCGTTGTGTGTTGTCCGTTTTGTGTCGTATGTTGTATTTATCCTCTTTTCCGTTCAATCTGATTGAACATTTTCGGGAATGGCATACCGTCGACTTACATTCGAAGACGAGGCGGAAATTCGATTATATCCTATCACTCGGGGAAATCTGCATCGATTAGAAAATTCAGCAGCTACACTCGTGCCGTCATCAGCAGTTGTATGAAATGAGATGAATCTTGGCCTTGCGATAGCTCTACAACTCGGTGAACAAATCGACAAGAGGATGATACGCAAATACTTGCCGAGTAGTCCGCAGACAACTAAAACGAATTGGTGGCCAGGTATCTGAGAGCCATGTACAGCTTGTGTATTAGGTATTGCACTATTTTTGGAATCAGGAAATATCAATTCAGTTTTTACGTCTCTATAAAATCTGAGTATAAGTACGTATCACTCTATGATGAAGTCACTACGATATTGATCGGTAAAAAACGAATTATGGACCTAACTCAGAGAGAAAGGAGTTATATCACTTTATCCATGAAGTCTACATCGTCGTACAGTTCCAAATAACTTATCCTTTCTTTAGAAACTCGCGGCCGTCTTTGTAAATTTAAGATCACCCGCATTTATTCCAGGTCAACTTCGAATGTAAGTCGACGGTAGCCATTCCACCAACATCTCCTCTTCAGTTTTTGAAGAATTTATTTTTCTTCTCCTCTTTTCCTTAGTTTTTAGGCAATCAAAACACAACAGAGACACAAATAACATACACGGCATACAACACCGAACGAATAAATAAGCCCCATCACTCATTTTATCTCTTGTTATCTGAGTTTTGCCAGGGAAACCCAGTCTAGGGCCACCTATCGTGAAGGTAACCGGGGACTAACTAACTCCCACCTTCAAGCTCATGGTGAAATGGAATCCCTCGTAACTCGGAGATACCCTTAACACCGAGTGTTAACTAACGCGCACTTTAACACTCGCTTGGTGAAATCCATCATAACCGAGCTAACGAAGCTTCACCGAAGAATCAGCAACCAGGAGCAGCCAGTTAGTTATTCCCCTTCGTTCCCTGAGTTGGCTTGTACCTGCAATATGTTATACCTACTGTGTTTATCTATAGCTGATAGTGGTACTTTTTCGCTAGTAGGTACTGTAATTTCATCATTTCAAGTCATTATAAACGATAAAACGCACCACAAGTTATTGAGTGAGTTTCCTCGTTAGAATCCTTCAAAATGTTGTAATAAACTCGATAGTTTTGTGCTCAAATTTGAATTGAAATGACAATTTTTTCTCTCTTCACTCCATCGCTGTTGGATTTTTCCTTTGTTCTGGCGCCTCCTTTTGTTCTCGGATTGACCCCGATTCTGATTGATGATTCCATCGAAATCGCTTTATGAAGTGAAAACGCGGTATCTGTATTTTTCAGGGATTTGAAAGGCAATCGTTTTCGTTTTTATTCCGCAGAGAGAACAATCGGGAGGAGCGCTCGTCTCCCTGTTATTGGGCTCATTGTTGTCGAAAGAAGAAAGCAAGGAGCGCACTCTCTTCGGGAAACGGTCATTGGAGAATGGGAAAAGACAATGGGGCAACTCACATCGACCTGTTAGTTGGGGGAACTTCTGAAGTAATTAGGATGCACTTCAGGCAATTTCTGAAGCTCCAGAACCGTTTTGATCGTCGTCTTTAATATTTTCTACAGTCAAGTTAGTCAGGAAGCCGTTGTGTTCACGTCACGTCGTGCCACACGTCACTCTGTGAGTTGAAGGGAACTCAACATTGGTGTTGAACAGGGTTGTCAGATCAAAATTACACGTTCAATTCTCACCCATCCCAGCCATACGTACAGCAATGTCAACTTTCAATCACGTGAAACCTACAATCATGAAAGCACGGAAATCCACCTCTAATTGTGGCATTCCCTTCCCATACGGGAAATGGCTAGTAGGCGTTTTCTTCGCACTTTTAATCTTAAAATCCTTATTGCTACAATTCAATCAAATACATGATCATGTTTTGGTTCAATAGGTAGATGTTAATGTGTACCTACTTATTATGTTCCAAAAAATATAATTATACAGGGTGTTCGCCACTTGGTGTAGAAAAAAAGAAAAAAAACTCTGCAAATTCTTGACACAACGGTTTATTATCTTCCTTGTGCAGATCACCCTTCTGTCTATACCACACTGTATTGCAAATCGGCACCATACCATATTCTCACCGTACTCATACCATACCATACGAATTTCTTTCCTATCATACCATACTGCATTATACCAAATCATACATACAATAATATAATAAGGTAGTTTTATTCTGGGCGTCTGGAGGTTGGGTCACATAACGGCCGTTTTCGACGCGAAAGTTTAGTGTTTTTCCTAAACCTTTGCGCGGTCACTGTGAACGAACGGCTGGTCGCACAAAAATCCAATTGGTCTTGAAAGATTCGTAATTTTTCAGGTCATTCAAAAGTACAAAAGTAAAAAGTACACCCTTCCATGAGAATTTTTAGAGATATGACATTGTCGAAATTTCAAAGTTCGTTTTGAACCCCTTCTTCTTGACCTAGGGTTATGAAAAGTTTCGAGGATCATTGTGGGGCTGGTCCAAACCCAGAAACCAAATTTTGTAATTTTAGCTCAACGCTAACTGGGCAAAGTGGCACGGACGGCGGACGGCGTACGGGGGACGGCGTACGGCGTACGGGTGACGGACGGATTTTTTTTAATTCGATTTTCTGAATCTACGTATCTTGAAACGTAAACCAACAAATTTTGAGGGGGGGTTAAAAAAAATTTTTCTTTGGGCGATTCCAATGGTTCATTATCGAAGATAATAAACCAAAATGGGTAAAACTAGACTGAAAATGGAGTAGAACGCCGCCAACCGCACCTTTCTATCTCAATCAGTTCCCACATTATGATTTTTTTAAGGTTATTTTTTTTTAAGAAAACCAAGTTTTTTGTTGATGGGTACTTGATATTTATGTTTTGTCCGACGACCAAAAAGCTCCTTATCAAACTCCTTAATCACTGAGTAACTAATGCAGTTCGATATACGCCTTCAATAACCAAACCAACTTCAATTCATCAATATTTCTTTCGTCCAACACGAGAAAGGTGGCTCATGTAAAGTAAAGTTGTAATTAGTACGTAGACACGTACTACATTTGCGTTGGTTTTCATTAATAACACATGATAATAATTATTATTCATGTATTCGATTGGTCGAATCGTTTGGTTTTATATTATTAAGGTTTTGAATTATTTATATTATTATGAACGTTCGTCGAACTCAACTTGAGAAGATTAATAACTTCCTCCGAGTTACTGGAGATAGTCCGGCAGCCGGATCTCGAAGGATTAAAATGAGGATTAAGACGAGTTGCGAGGTCACAACGAGAAAATGGAAGTGGATTAAGTCGGATATTAAATCGGAGGATTTCAGAAATCCACTCTGGAAAGTTGGCGAAATACCGATGGAATTTAATTAAAACGATAAAGTAGGTCGAGTTGGAGTTTTATCACTTTTATCGTCTCAAAACGGAGCGGCGTTCACGTTTGCGATCCGTTCGTCACCAAGCGAGATTTATGATCGGAGAAAAGCGACAGCAGACTTTCTTATGGCGTTGCAAGGGATTTGAAGGGGAAACAAAAGCGAGACGGAAATTTCCTGGAGGGAGTGAAAATGGCAGTTCGGTGATGAACGATAGAGTAACGTCAACGTGACTGATCCCCAACGCCAAGTTAGTGTGTTTGATTAACCGTAGGTATTTTATAGAACAATTTTCCGTGCGACCCGTGCGATGGAAAGCGTTGAACGACCTTCAGTTGAAAATAAATTGCGATAAGCGCCAAATATTTGGTGATGGGAAAACTGCTCCAATTTGACAGGGAATTAATTTAATTGAAAATGATTGTTACGAATAATCCACCTCCGAGACGGTACCTCAAATCTATTATGAAAATGTCGTCGTCCTAGATGTGGTACCTCGTAACTCAAAAACCTCACTTTTAACTTCGACTTAAACTTCAAATGTTTTTCGATAGCCTCACATCTATTGCTTATGCTATTCAGGGGTGGATAATCAAGGATATATAAACCGAATTGTTCTTATTATCAACATTCCGAAATTTCAGAGTGGTAGGATTTCGAAAACGAAATAACCACCAGTAAAAGAACTTCAATGATTCTATTAGAAAGATATAAAACCCATTATTCAATTTTAAATCGTGGGAAATGGTTTTTAAAAATTGTAAAGACATATTGCAGAATGAATATTATTGAGTAGTGAATCTAGTAAGTGATGGGACACTAAAAGGGGCTTTCAATTTATTTTCCGTTATTACGGACCATGTGGTCGGATCGTATAGCTCAATTGAATGTTACAGGAGAAGTATGTAAGATTGGGTCAGGGTAGGTGGAATGGAGGACCTTATTGCCCTCAACTACCCTGATGGTAATGGTGAATTTCGATCAATCCATCGAAATTCTCAAAAGAGCAATTATGGTCAAAGAGATTGAATTATGGTCAAATTACAAACCCATCAACCAATCAATAATAAATTACTTGCCAAATTTCAACATGAGGTCTAGGGAGGTCTAGTCCACTCACCTGAAACAAAAGAACAAAAATATTAGTTTGGTAGCCACAAGCACAATTTTGAATAATTAAACTACATCAATGTTACTGTAAATATTCTGCAAATACCACATAGCAGTATTCACCCAAAACGAGGACAACCTACGTGAGAGATTTTGACTATAAACAAATTGTTCAATTTGCCTTATTGAGAGTCACAAATTGAGTCGAATTTCAATAAATCGTAAGAACCAGGTTAAGGGCGCCTCCACTTTGGAATCCGAGTTGTCTGCGAGTATCGACGTCGAAATCGGAAAAAAAGATCGAACTCATCGTTAAAGACAGTCAAATTGGGGCGTTCGAGGAATGTTGACCGGTTTCTAAGAGAACTGTTGAAATCCCCAGTCGTTATTTCGCATGAATAATATTACGCCCGTTTCGATTTCGGTGCAGTTTGGAAGGATTTTTCGTGATTTCGCATCTCTGGGGTATTTTTTCACGAGTTTCGCCTCCTTTTCTACGACGTATGAATCAGCTGTGTTGTACCTACCTATCGAAATTAAATTGCATTTTTATTGAACGATTGGTAGTTTTTTGAATTTTCATTGAACAATAATTGTTTCAATTATTAGATTCTAATTCCTGCACCCACGATGTGTGCATGACACGAGCCATTTCAGTTTCTTTATTTTCTTCAAGCGACATTAGGGTTGAGGCACCAGTAGTAGCCTAGGCCAAGTAGCCAAGGCACCTATCTATACTTAGGAACGAACTTAGTCCAATTTTATTTTTGGTGAACTCGAGGTTACCTTGTATCTCCTAGTACCTAAGTGCTGGGTTAAGAACCTTGTTATTCAATTTACCTTTTAATTTTAGACTTTTTCAATTTTAATGTATTTTTAGGTAGGTAAGGTTGAACTAAACCAAAAAAATGAATAAATAAATAAATAAAAAAGTCTGCATCTTTTCAGAAATTAAATAATGTTTTGTTGCAAAGTCTTGAGTATGGCTACTACTGGCCCCTTCCTGTGGCTACTACTTCATTCAATGCAATCGAATTTTTGGGCAAATTTTAGGGAATAGAAACAGCATAGAAATGAGTTAAGAACTTGTATGGACGAAATTACGGAAGAAAACAAGAAAAAATGCCTCTACCCTACACCTTTACAAGCACAACATGGCCTTTTAGAATAGTAGAAACAGTTTTCATTCAAGAACAGTTTTCATGAATTTATTGGGGCAGGCAGAGGAGTAAGTTACGAGTATGAAGAGACTCCTTTTGGTTTATTATCTTCGATAATTAATTATTAACCACTGGAATCGACCAAGGAAAAAACAGTTTGACACTTTCTCCATTAAACTTTCTGGTTAACGTTTCAAGATCCATAGATTCAGAATACCGAATAAAAAAAAAACCCTTCCGTCCTCCGTACGCGCCACTTTGCCCTGTTATCGTTGCCCTAACAGTATTAAATTCCGGTCACGGGTTCGTACCAGCCCAAGGATGATCCTTGAAACTTGTCATCACCGTAGTTTAATGGGGAGGGGTTTAAAATGAATTTACAAATTATTAAAACGTCATATCTCGATAATTAGAAATGGAACGGAATAGTGTTTAGTTCACATTTGAATATAATTTAATCCAGAGAATTGTTTAAGACCATCCGGAGCTATTTACGACCAGTCGTTCGTTCACAATGAAGGTTCAAAGGTTAGCAAATGAAATACCGTATATCAAATACAAGAGCGAATATCAAATAGCGGCCAGTCGGGTCACCGTTCTTCCTGTAGAAAAGCTGATACAAACAACATTGTTTAGTCACATCGAGTTGCTTGTTCTGGATATATCATTCTTTCCGTAGATACGAAAAGTATCCCAGATGAACCTTCATTGTGAACGAAGGACTGGACGTAAAAAGCTATAATACATAATACATATATTATACATCGACAGTTTGGTGGCCGACTTCGGTAGGTACAAGTAGAAATCCCAGTATTTGGTGACTGTACCAAACTCAACATAATATATTATCGATAATGTAGAAAATGTGGTATTTAAGACATAATCGGTGGTTTATGATCGAATAACCGATTTATGGCAGCTCCCCACTTCGCAGATATATTCAGTGTGATTCTGCGTATTCATCAACTTTTTCTTTTCTGTCCATATTCATAGGTTCATGAACGGAAAACGAACACCACGGAAGGAGGTCTTCGGTACCTCACCATTCACCACTCAGCCTACTTCGAACGTTCGACCTGACCGTTTTCAAGTCAACCAACTCGCTCCGAGCAGTTCGCAATCCGCTCGGATCGGAAACTAGTTCACGTCGTGACGGCTGTAACACGACTCCGACGGCGAGTCTTCGCGACTTTTACAACTGAATATTCTTAGAAACTGTTGAAACTAGGCGTGGAATGTGTATGTATACAGCGGATATAGAAGTTATGTAACTTACAGACTGAATTATTGACTGAGAAGGGCAGAGATGGGCGTATTCATATTCGTAAATATGAATACGAATAAAATTTCTAAATCAGAAAATATGAATATGAATACGAATACAGATATGAATGTGAATATGAAAATGAATATGAATACAGATATGAATATGAATGTGAATACAAATAAAGCCATAATCACATCTTTTTGTGGTTTTTCCCAGAAGTTCACCTTTTTTTGTGTGAATTTGACTGAAATTTACTGTATTTTATGTGGATGTCACTCAAATTTTCCTATTTTACCAAGATTTCGACTAAAATTCAAGTTTTTTCCACAAAAATTCCACAAAAATTTGGGGGGTTAAACAATTTTTTTCTTTGGGCGATTCCAATAGTTCATTATCGAAGATAATAAACCAAAAATTGGAATTTTTGTCAAATATACAGTAAAAAGGGGAAAGGTTAGTGTAATTCATCCATAAATGGCAAACGTTTTTATAAAATTTACAAAAGAAATAGGTATGAATTGCGGGAAAATTCACAAAACAATGAATTGAGGAAAATTCACAAAGAAATGAGAATTTTTGTGGAAAAACTTGAAATTTAGTAATATTCTTGGTAAAATAGGAAAATTTGAGTGACATCCACATAAAATACAGTAAATTATAGTAAAATTCACAAAACAAAAAGTGAATTTCTGGGAAATTGCACAAAAAGATGTGATTATGGCTTTCGTCGTAATTATATTCATGTTTTCTGATTTATGAATTTTATTCGTATTCATATTTATGAATATAAATACTCCCATCTCTGGAAAAGGGACATCACGGGGGAAAAAACGGATTTTTTCAGGGGCAATCTTTTTTTTTTTCTCAGTAAGAAATGGCAGTAAGAAATATTCGATACTATCGAACATAAACCACCGATTAGCAATCCAATGTCTTAAATACCACATTTTCTACATTATCGATAATATATTATGTTGAGTTTGGCACAGTTACAAAATACTGGGATTTCTACTTGTACCTACCAAGATCGGCAGTAAATATTAACAGGAAGTACCTACCACCAAACTGTTTACTTCTTTCCGTAGACACAAACAGCCAAATAATGACCTCCACCTTATCACGAAAGAAGGCTATACAAATATTCCGTCCTAGGAATTGTGATGGTTGTTCACCCCCTGTTCTCGACCTCTTTGTTCGACCGCTCTGGGTGGGCATATTGCGGAACCCCCCTTGAACAGGGGCACTCAGCAGCCATGCAGAAGGGGAGTCGTGTATGATTATTTAGTTATTACATGGAGTAGGTAAATCCATTTGATCGTTGACATGAGTTAGTGTGAACCATCCAATCAATCTTGATGGCCCAATAGTCATTGAAACACTTGAAAAACTAGCCTGTAAAGGAAATTCCAGTCACTAGGTACGTTACCAACCTATTTGCCTCTTTAAAAAGATATTCCGTCGCGAAGATGTTGGTTGGACGTGGAAGCGAGAACGGCCCACGTTATCCGGAACGGTGGCACACTTGAGACGAAAACCCACCTCCTGTCTCGAGGGCACGCGAAAAAGAAAACGTAAATGAGGGCGCATCGAGGCGGTGTTGCGGGTGAAAAGGGCTTGAGAGAAGGAAAAAAATAAGTGGAGTTACCGTTGTCGATAATGCCGTATTCGAAGGCACTTGAAGTCATCATCCTTCGCCGGATATTCCGCGATAGTATCGCTCAGTTGTCTCAACGATCGCTACTGGTGCTTGAGAAAGGGTATTTCAACCGTTGCAGCTACCGGCTCAATCGTTTCATTGCAGGGCGTAACAGGAACAGGACGAGAAATTTGGAATTCCGCTTGCTCAATCGCGTTTTCATTCATTCAATATGCTGACTTGTCCTCAAATTTCCTTTTATGGACTGGGATTGACTTCACATTTTTCTTTCGTAAACGGTCGACTTGGTCCACGTAACCATTCAAACTGAGGCATCCAAACCTACGAAAAACCTGAAGCTTTCAATATTCGATTAAAGCTCAAAATTCATATAATATAATTGAACAGAATGGGAGGGGAAGTGAGTGGACTGTATATTATAATTTTCTTCTCGTACCTGGTCTTCGAGTAAGTTGAATACCTGGGGTACCCCGGTTTGGTGAAGATGATGTGATGAAGATCGATGATGATGATAAATCTGCGATGAGGGCGGAAATTATGGAAAATGGTGATGAGGGCGGAAATTTGCGGTGAAAATTGGGATGTGAAAAACTGGTGGGTAGACTTGAATGGTCAGCGGTCAGGGGGGAACTAGAAGTGAGGTTTCTCCCACTCTTCACCAGAGCGCTCGCAGTGTTGCCCCGACAAGCCGCCCAGGGTGAAACTATTACATATGTTTCGCAATTGAAAGTATGTAGATGAAAGCATAATTTTCCCAAAAATTAAACATGCCCTAGCGCAAACTCAAATGAAGGTATACTGGTTTTGAACAATGTTAAACTAAGAGAAATGAAAACTAAATAAATAAAATAAAGTATAATATGAAATGGTTGTGGGTGCTTAATTGAGCGGTGGAAGTGGGACCATGGTATGAACTGGTCTCACGTATTCACCGGATGAGGTCTTGACCTTTGCCACACGGGCAACGTTGTCCTTGCCAGGATACACCTCAAGAATTCTACCAACTGGCCAGTGAAGGTAAGGCATCTGAAGTTTGCGAATGAAGACAACGTCTCCCGGTGCAAGGTTCTCCTGACTACTTGACCACTTCTCACGTGGAATAAGAGAAGGCAAGTACTCGCTCGACCAACGCTTCCAAAAGGACTGGGCAGAGTGCTGAATCAGTTGATGTCGGTTGAGGCGGTTTAGCGGCACATCAAGTAGTTCGGCCTCTGGCACAGCAAGAAGAGGCATACCTATCAGAAAATGCCCAGGTGACAAATAGTCAGTGGCTTCCAGAGGGTCAGATGAGGTGGCACCTAGTGGTCTGCTATTCAAAACAGCCTCAACTCGCGCTAACAGTGTAGAAAGTTCTTCGAATGTCATCACCTGAGTACCAAGTACTCGGCTTATATGGTGTTTAGCAGATTTAATAGCTGCCTCAGCCAGACCATTGAAGTGTGGAGCTGTGGGTGGTGCAAACTTCCACTCGATATTCTGATTGGCGAGATGCTGCGATATGACGTCCTGGGAGGTGTTAAGCATGTGGTATACCTCCTGAAGGTCACGCGATGCGCCCTGAAAGTTTGTGGCATTGTCACTGTAAATAGAGCGGCAAACTCCTCTTCGAGCTACAAACCTGGCAAGGACACGTAAAAATGCATCCGTAGATAGGTCATGTGCCAGCTCAAGATGGACGGCTTTGACCTTGAAGCACACAAAGATAGCCAAATAGCACTTTGATTTAGGAGAGTTTCTGCGGTGACTTTCTCTAATGATATACGGACCTCCGAAGTCAATGCTCACATCAAGAAAGGCTCTTTGTCCCTCAATCCGGACCTCAGGGAGGTCGGACATCAGTGGAGTCTTAGCTTCAGCCTTTGGAAGATAGCATTTCAGACATTTATGAATTCTGAGACGCAGTAGCTTACGAATGGATGTGATCCAATACTGTTTATTTAGAAGAGCGGCTGTAACTCGGGGACCCCCATGTAAGGTTAACGCATGGTAATAGTCACATAATAATTTTGCCAAATGAGAATCATGTGGGACAATTAGGGGATGTTTAGAGACAAAAGGAAGTTTGGATCTCCCTATTCGACCTCCTACTCTCAACAGACCATCCTTATCAATAAAGGGATTGAGTTGTCTAAGAGGCGAATTGAGAGGAGTATTTTCATCGAGAGAATTCATTTCCACCTTGAAATAATAGCGTTGCGATAAACGTACGAGGAGTAGCGTCGATTCTTGAAGCTCCTTTGGTTTTAGGGGTCCAATTATGCGGTTTTCAAATGTACAAAATCTATTGTGAAGAAATCGCAGGATGAATGCAAAGACTCGTTGTGCCTTGAGCAATGAGGAATATTTCTCCAAAGCGTCCAGTAAATAGCGGCGGTTGACAGAGACAAGCAAACTGTCGGCGGAAGGTGTTTTTAACTCGTGGAGGTACTCAGGAGAGGATTCTACCTTAATGTCAGACTCGAGTTTTGGCGGTTGATGAATGAAATCTGGGCCGTTCCACCACAGAAGACAAGAAATCAGGTCGTCACCTAGTAATCCTCGGGATGCTGGGTCAGCGGGGTTCTGCGATGTAGGCACATGATGCCACTGCTGCGGGGAGGTAACGGCCAGTATTTCGACGACCCTGTTGGCTACGAAGGTTTTTAATTTATGAGGCGGGGTGCGCAGCCAAGCTAAGACAATGGTGGAATCAGTATATAACTGAATAGAGGATATTCGGGCTCTGAGAAGAAAAGATTCAACAGAGACAACAAGTTGAGAAAGGAGTAAGGCTCCAGAGAGCTCGAGGCGAGGAATGCTAAGGGTTTGTAATGGAGAGACTCTGCTCTTTGCCTTCAGGAGATGGGTTCTAGTCGTATTATCCTGGCTGGTAACGACATAAAGTACGGCACTATACCCTCTCTCACTGGCATCGCAGAAGCCATACAACTTATTGATAGCAGAATCAGTTACTGGAATGAAGCGGGGTATTCGGATGTTGGAGAGAGCTGATAGAGAGGTAACAAATTCATTCCATGGCTCAAGAAGCTCAGGGGGCAATAATTCATCCCAATCCACGCCCTTAATCCATAACTGCTGCATGAAATGTTTAGCGTAGAATGATATGGGCGTGACCCATCCAAGGGGATCGTAAATTTTGCCTATCTCAGACAGGACACCCCTCTTTGTGACTCTGATTGGTCTTGGCTTGATGGAAAACGAAAAGACGTCCAGGGCTGGATCATACTGGATTCCTAGAATCTTTAAGGAATGATCAGCGGCGGAAAAGGTGAGGGGCTTATTTAGATGATCAGCCGGCACTGCTTGTAGAAGGGCTGGATTGTTGCTCGACCATTTACGAAGAGAAAACCCACCTAACTCCAATAATTGTACCAGTTCTTTTTGTAAACGGAGGGCTGAGGCGACATCATCACCACCACTGCAGATGTCGTCGACATAAACATCATTTAAAATTACATTAGAAGCAAATGGGAATGGTGTACCTTCGTCTTCCACTAGCTGGAAAAGTGCACGTTCTGCCAAGTATGGACTACAATTGAGACCATAGGTAACTGTGTTGAGTGTGTATTGTTCAACGTTGGAGGAGGGGTCCTGGCGATACAGTATTTGCTGAAACTCACGATCCACTGGGTCAATGAGAACTTGTCGGAACATCATCTTTATATCTGCGAGGACAGTAACAGCATATGTTCGAAAATTGCACAAAATGTCACTGATGTCCCGTTGGAGCTTTGGACCAGTCATCAACAAGGAATTGAGACATGGACTCTCTGGAACAGGACGAAATGATGCGTCAAACACCGTTCTTAGTTTGGTTGTAGAGCTATCCTGACGGAGAACAACATGATGAGGTATTACGTAAGTTGCGGGTTTACATGATTTAGACATATGATTCAAGTGAATATATTCCTGCATGAATTTATGGTACTCTTCGAGCAGCGGTGGAGAGCGGGACAAACGTTTCTCTAAATTGAGAAAACGTCTCATAGCGGCTTGACGACTGTCAGGAAGGGCTGGAACGTTGTCCTTAAAGGGAAGTCTTGCGACATAGCGGCCGGAAGGCAACCGAGAATGAGTTTGAGAGAAATGGAGTTCGCATAACTCGTCTTCTGGGTCTGCTGGCTTATTGCTCCGAATATTTTCGATCTCCCAAAAATTTCGAAGAGTTTGATCTAATGAAGGGAGAGACGTGACAACAAACGAAGACGGAGATGGCTCGGGAAGGGCGGACGTGGCAAGAGTTTTGCCAACCAATAACCAACCAAAGCAGGTACAAATTGCGGCGGGTTCACCAGATATGAAATTGTGAGAAGTGTTCAAAATCTGTGGATATAATTCTGCTCCTAACAGGAAATCAATTTGGCTAGGTACATCGAAATCGGGGTCAGCCAACTTCAGACCATCAAAGTACTGTCTGATAGAGGGATGAGGAGCCCTTTGCGGTTGTACATCAGAAATGTGCGGCATGATTAAGGCGGTAGTACTAAAAGTAGGTCGTGAGAGTTCGCAAGGCAAGATTTTACAATGAACATAACCATTGCTATTTCGCACAACGCCACCTAGTGCGTTAATAGAACGAGAATTGCGGTTTATTTTTAGTCCTAGTCTGGCAGCGCATGATGAAGTCATAATGTTCACCATAGAACCCTGATCAACCAAAATACGAACCTTTTGAGGATTACCCAACTTATCAAGGACATGTACTACTGCGGTACTGAGCATTATCATGGATTGTTTCCCAGAGTACGAGGAATCGGATGCGCACGTATAGGTATCGATTGATTCAGTGGTTGAACATGTTAGATGAGAGGAGGTCTTAGCACCAGACCCGTCTGCATTATTATGTAAGAGAGAGTTATGCCTTTGCTGACAGTACCTACAGTTGCGAGTGGACTTGCACACGCTCAGACTGTGATTGCCTAAACAGTTAGGGCAGCGGCTCAAGCGTTTCACTGTACTGTGACGTTCTTTGAGCGATAGCTCCTTGAACTTGTCACAGTGATAAAGGTAAGAATGTGCGGGACTATTGCACAGTATACAGCATACATTAGCGGCAGCGTTTTGAGGTTCCACAGACAATAATGAAGTTTTTGTCTTACCTGAAGAGGGTGCTGTAAAAGAGGTGGGTCTTGGAGCTTTCTGTTTGTCAGACGTCACTTCATAAACTTTGCATTGATCTTCAACATATTTTATCAAATCCTTCAGAGCGGGGAATTCCTTTTGAGATTGCACCATTTCAAACTCCCTTCGGGTGTGGTTGTCAAGATTACGAACTGCAATGTGAAAAAGCAAGTTATCATAGTTGTCGCGTACGTTTAGTGCATTCAATGCGGTTACATTTGTGTCAAAGACACGTAAAAAGGCGGCCAGACTAGAATGCGTAGGCTCACTTATTGGACGAAAATCAAGCATTGCAGATATGTAATGTGATGCCAATAATCTCTTACGATGATATCTATCGAGGATAGTTTGCCAAGCAATCGGATAATTCGCCTCACTAATGGGCAGGGACTGTACATAAGAAATAGGTTTTGGTCCTAGAAAACTCCGTAAGTAATGAAATTTCTCCACTCGCGACATGAGTTCACTGTTGTGAATGAGCGACTCGTACAGTGAGTGAAATGAAGACCATTTATCTATATCTCCATTGAAGATGGGTATTTGGATGCGTTGTAGATGGGCGTGTGCAACTTGAGAGTGAGGCACTGCGGATGAAGTACTGGTAAATGAATCATTGATGCGGGAACGAGGCAACAGTTTACGAAAAACGCCTTTGGAGAAGTAATAGTAATCATCGAAACTAGCTGTAACTTCTTCCAGGTCTGTTACCCTAAATTTATCACTTACCTTCGGGTTCAATTCCATAATTAGTTCACACAAGCGTTCAAATCCTTCATATACTGAATCAATTTTATCCATTCGCGAGGCAAATTGATTGAAATCCTTCAGTTCATCGACATTCACGCCAGTTGTTGAGAGACTGTCGAGCTTAACGGCCAATTCATAACAGCTCTTCATCCGAGAATATTGCTTGTCGCGTTTGATAACAGCGGATTCGATTTTTTGATCGTCCATTGTGACAAGATAATAAAGGATAAATGATATAAAAACCTATTATTAGTGTTCAAAACCAGTAAATCCACTTGAATTCGAATGCCGACAACACGTACTAATTTTTGAGAAAGTATGGATACTAGATGATGAGTGGGAAGCGGCTGATAGCGGTGATATGATAAAGCTACAACAGGTGGAATGAGTACCAACCTATTCATGAGCGGGTTTGTTGGTGAAGTTTGAATTAACAACAGGTCGAAGATTCCTGCAATCGATCCCGAAGGTCATGGATAGGTAGTGAATCGCGACCAATCCAGACCCGAATTATCAACAACAGGAACCACGAGGAGATTGACGAAAATTATTGTTGAAAATTGAAGATTAGCAGAGTTGATTGATAGTTAAAGATTGGCAGAGAAGATTGAATTTTGGATCAAATTTGGCTGAGAAGGACCATGAACAGAATGGGAGGGGAAGTGAGTGGACTGTATATTATAATTTTCTTCTCGTACCTGGTCTTCGAGTAAGTTGAATACCTGGGGTACCCCGGTTTGGTGAAGATGATGTGATGAAGATCGATGATGATGATAAATCTGCGATGAGGGCGGAAATTATGGAAAATGGTGATGAGGGCGGAAATTTGCGGTGAAAATTGGGATGTGAAAAACTGGTGGGTAGACTTGAATGGTCAGCGGTCAGGGGGGAACTAGAAGTGAGGTTTCTCCCACTCTTCACCAGAGCGCTCGCAGTGTTGCCCCGACAATAATATTATAATATTCTAATAATTCATATAATATTCATATTATGAATGAAATATATTAAATATTATTTAATATGAATAATACACCGTTGCCTCGTTCTGGTTTGATTTAGTGATAAAACGTAAAACTACAACCCGTGTAACCCCATCAGCCAGAAACTCAGGAACCGTGACTAAGCGTAGAATAAAGCAAATAAAAAATATTACTGATGAAAAGCTTTGCAATATCTTCAAAAATCGAAACAACATCCAACACATCAATTCTGGTTGCCCACCTTTACTTTATTCGGATTTCAGCGAAAAATAGTGTTCCAAGTCAATTTTCCAGGAGCTCTAACTAAATAGGTACATAAAAATGGAAACACCATTCGAAACCAGTAGCTATTAGCGGAGGTGAAACGCAGCTGGCGCGAAAACGTTAAGTCCGACCATTACAGCGGGAAATCTCCTTGGGAGGGCGATACTAAATAAACGGAGCAATAAGAAGTTAACGACAGAAAACGCACCTGGCTCCGAGGATTAACCCGCGGCAAGGTATCAAAGCGCTAAAACGCTAGTTTTCCGCGGGAAGTCGTCACGGTATCACTTGATATGAATCGTAAATCCGAGAATTTATTAGCGTCTGTAGTTTCCGGTCTTCCCGCTCGTAAACTAGGGCATTTCGCGTTGTTGGGTCGGTATTAGTAAAGTTCACAGACCCCCGTAATCCGGATGGTTTTAGAGCTGATGGGGTTACGCGGGCGTAATTTTACTTTTTATCACTAAATCAAACCAGAAAGAGGCAACGGTGGATTATTCATATTTGAGCTTTAATCAAATATTGAAAGCTTCGGGTTTTTCGGAGGTTTGGATGCCCCAGTTTGAATGGTTACATAGTGATAGACAGCAAATTGTCTTGGAAAACCCATTTAAGCTATGAGCGATCAAAATTGGTAAAATTCGCCCCTATCTTCTATAGTGTACGTAATTTGATGGGTCTCTTAAATTTGAGGCTTGTCTATTATGGTTTCGTCCAGTCTGTTCTCCTATATGGAATTACAGTCTGGGGTGGAGCGTATGCCAGTGTGATTGATGGCTTATAATATAATGATTGTTTTATGTTCAATTATGTTCTTCATGTTATTAACATAATATCTTAACATAATATTATTATGTTCTTCAGAAAACAATCATTAAGTTTATGTTAGGGCGGCCACGTAATTAGGGGAAATAAGGGACATTGGGCTGTAGCAAACTCTCTTATAGGTTTATTAGCAATATAAAAAAAAAAAAAAAAAAAAAAAAAAAAAAATTCAACCAGCCATCGAAGAGTGGGAGGGATTCATGAATGAGGAGGTAATTCAGTATAAGAAGAAAATTAAATGTAATTTGCCCTTGTCAGAAATATAAATGAATAATACTTGGGTAAATGAAAATGATAAAATAAGATTCCTTGTTCGTATTCCCTTCAATATTTCCTACGAGTGGCCACCCTTACAACAATAATTTTACTTTGGCAACGATGAAAATCGCTGAGCTCCGAGCCTCGACGAAGAACGCCCCAATGGAGATCTGGAATTTCTGTTCCGGGAAGGTCCCCGAAGGTGATGACGGCGGTTTCGGGAGGCTGTTGGCAAAAATATAGAGTCCCCGTAGAGGAAAATCGAACGTAGTGGGCGAAAGGAAAATACACAGGTACTCGACCACGACGACGGTAGGTTGAGACTCACCTCGAAAGACGCCGGAAATAGCGAGGATTTTTTTCTTCTGTTCGGGTGGTAGATCCTCCAGTATAAAAAAATTAATTAATTATTTCGTGATTAAACGAACGACGAAAGTTGACGATCCGCACGAGGCGTTGAAAAGGCGATAACTGCCAAACCTCACGTGATTGAGAAGGGAGGGATTGCGATAAGCATTGGAGGTGACACGACCTTGAACTGCTACAGGGCATTTAGTAATAACTAGTGCGCGACTTACCGTGCGTGTGGGACCTCTCCCCGCGGTCTTTCCCTACAACTACCACCCTATTCGCTTATCGTATGAGGGACTTGAGGCATTTGCCTTGACCAGGGCGACTTGACCAGAAGTGTCAACGTGTGTGATACTATCGGGCGTGCTAAGCATCTCTCCGCGGCCTTTTTCTACCACATCCACCCTATTCGTCGTCGTTGGTTGAAGATACAAAGGCCTCGAGGATGAAGGCTGGACGACGGAATATGGGCGCCGGTGGGTCTGAAAAGAGCCGTTGAAAGAAGGAGTGGGCGTAGCTCGACATCGGGCCCGTGGCTCTGAAAAGAACCGATGAAGGGTGCGGGCGTTAGTACCGGACTCGTGTCCTCTGTGCTCGGTCGGAAAACCCGACTTCCTAGTCTTGAGGAGGGGCTGATGTTGTACCACGGAACCCCTTAGGGCCGCCAGTGCCTTTTGCAAGGTACCGACTTGAGGCGGGTCAGTTTCCAAGTTGAATCCACCACAAACGGGTTGACGACAGCCTTGAGGCTTCGTGGGGCGCGGAACCCCAGTCCACCTTGTACCTATGACAAGCCGCTGAGAGTGAATCAACGAGGGCGCTGCTTATTGGCCCCTGCCGTGGCGATCACCGCTGCTCCTCAAGAGGTCGGACGTGAACCTCGACTGCGTTGGGAAGCCGGCGAAAGGATCAGCGAGCTGTTCGTCTTCCGTCGGAGAAGCTCGCTGGTGGGAGTTGAGGCAAGAGGCGATTTCTTGTGTGGTGTTGGTGCAGCCAGTCGATGACGAGAGTCGAGAAAAGAATGAATTTATTGAGAGCCGGCGTGAGCTTATATATCCTTAGCGCATGCGCACTAACCATCCCTTTCCCCTACTTCCAACCAGCTCGTAACGCACTCTAGCGGCTCCTCGACTAACTAGGTATGTTCCTGTTGTGCGCAGTGGCCCAGTGCGCACGATTGTCGCTTTCCTGCCGTTTTCAGTTAAGCCTGGTTTCCACTGAGCGCGCATCGTTCGCGAACAGGGTTTGCAAACGTTTGCGATCGTGATGCGCGTGCAGTTGAAACACTCACCCGCGCCGAACATTGTTCCCAAACACTGTTCGTTCGTGCGCGGGGTTGATCCGACGGCTGACGGTTTTTCCGCGAATCATCAAAGGGATTTGCATTCGTTGAGCGCCCAGTGGAAACATGCCCACGCGCATGTTCTTTCGTTCGCGACGAATTTTGTTCTTCCTCGAAAGGGTTGGGGGTTCTTCCAGTTCTAGATGGTTCTAGAAGGGATGGGATATCGACGATAAAATATCGATATATCGATGGTCGATAGTATCGGAACCTGATGTCGATACTTGATATTTATCGGGAATCAAACATCAATACTTCCTACTTCGATATTCCGATATTTATGGCAGAAGTCCTTCCTTCCTTCTTTTTTTCTATATTTTATTGTATTTTTATAACGTCATTAATCCTAAGTCATTTGATGTACACTATGAGGGACTAGTCCTATGTACAATACAATTTTTTTCAATTTCAATTTCGAAATCAATAAAAACCCAAGAAAATAGTAAGTAACATTTCAAATCGTTCAAAATGCTGGATACTATTGGATACTAAGTTCGGAGAGAAGTACTATTGAAGCAGCACATATGGCTACCTTAGATAGTGCGGGTGCCATGGTTGGAATCGGACGAACGAAATTCCAATAGTATCCAGCATTTTGAACGATTTGAAATGTTACTTACTTTTTTCTTGGGTTTTTATTGATTTCGAAATTGAAACGAATTACTCGGATCACTCGCGAATGCTCGAGAACAACTGATAGTTTGGCCGTGCGCGGGCAGTGGAAACAGTACCCTTCTCTACGCGTTCGCGAACGTTTTGCGCGGCGTTTACCTGTTTGCGAACAACTGCAAACGTTCGCGAACGATGCGCGCTCAGTGGAAACCAGGCTTTACAGAACTTATCACTCGCTTCACCGTTCCAGCCGCAACGAGTTACAAAACTTTTTTTTCGAGTTATTTAACTTTCTTCACTGGATGAGAAGCGGGTTAAGCCAGTTTTTTTCGGTAACCTGGCCATTACCTTCCCGAAAATTCATTTCTCTCCGACTTCCCGTGGAGGTTGGTTCTCTGTGTTTTGTTTACTCTCCTTCAAGTGCCGTCTTTTCCGTATCTAAAAACATCCAGGAAGGGTCCAGGAAAGATTCAACTAGAAGTTGTCATTTAATTTATCACAGATGTGAATAAATAGAGCTTTTACACTCTTGTATTTTTTCGCCATAAGGGGATGGCTCTCCTTGTACTGAATCTGCGGGTTCAGATTCACGGTAGATATTTGCATTTTATTTGAAAAAAGTAGGACTTAACGAAGGAATCATTTTTTTTTTTTTTTTTTTTTTTTTTTTTTTTTTTTATAAAGTTTATTTGCCTTAAATCACAACAGCAATAAAAAACAAAATAAATGAAGTATTTGATACTTCATAATATATAATACAAACAAAAATATTTCTCTTTTCTATGCGAACAAAATAAGTGGCAATTACTGATCTCCAAAATTTAAAAAAATTGTCTGGAGATCAGGAGTTGGAAATAAAATTAAAACATGAAAAGAAATGGGCGCTATCAAAGAAATACTTTACAATAATTAAAAAAAAAAAAATTATTATTATTATTATATGTAAAAAAAAGCTACAAAATGAAAAACGGAATTAAAAAAGGTACAAAATGAAAAATGGAATTAAAAAAATCAATAAGAACAAAGTACTAATGCTCCGATAATTACTAAAAAAACCGCAAAACGGAAATGAACATATCATTTTTGTATAAAATATTAAAATGAACAATTAAACTGTTTTTAAATTTATTAAAGCTACAGCTTAATTTAATATGAGGAGGCAATTCAATATACAGTCTAGGGCCTAAAAATGAAAATTGACGCTTAAAAAAATCACATCCCATTTCACTCCCATTCACTCCCATTTCGGATTTCGCAAGGAAAATAGCTCGAAAATAAAATAGGAAATGAAGGCATTGCGCGAAAAACGAGCAATCTGCATTTTTCAAAATTTTTAGGGAATTGAAAAAAAGTTTCAGAAATTCCTGCTTCAATATTTAAAAAATCCAGATATACTAAAATTAACCGTGCCTAAGGACGGATCGAATCCATATGATTTAATATTTTTAAATAATTTACTCGAGGCACCACAAGACATTGAAGGTTGCAGATAGCTCGTTTTTCCAACCAATAATTTTTTACATGCCTATTGTCATTGTTATTTAGTTGAAAAAACGTCCTCCTCTAACTTTCCAACAACATTACATGAATCCTCAACGCCATCAGACAATAATACTGTTATTCCATAAACATTTCATCATTGTTAGGAAAATAATATTATATTTTTTTGTAAGGAATAAAAGGAAAGCAAGCACTAGGATTAAGCTTTTTTTGAGGGTGAAAAACCTCAAGGAATAGCAAGGATTATTCTTATTCTTATTAACACCAACAAGATGTCGCCTTGATTGGATCCAATAATGAGACATCTGTGTAAATAGCTCATTGTAAATAGACGTCAACAATCTGAACCACCATATCCTCCTTGGTTTACCCCTGAGTTGATCGATTTAGTCAAGAAAAAACTCGTCGCCCATAAAATTTCAAAACTGAATCCTTCAGACCAGAATTATGAAATTTTCTCGAATATTCGTGCTAAATGCAAAGCCTTAAGCGAGCAGTGTTACCAAAATCATGTCATATTTGCTGAGTCCAGTATAAAGTACAAGCCTAAAAATTTCTGGAAGTTTATTGACTCAAAAAAGAAAAATTCAGCCATTCCTGCCATCATGCACTTGGAAAATGATTTCGGTGACAATACCTCATCCATAGCAAACCTTTTTAGAAATTTCTTTGAATCTGTCTATACTGATTCTCACGACGTCCCCATTCCTAACTTAAATTCTCAAACTAGGGATTCTGTAGACCTGAGCTCTTGCTCAGTATCCTTGGGTAACGTTTTTAGTTACCTAGAGAAATCGGATGATAATCCCAGTCCTGGACCTGATGCGATCCCTTCTATTTTAGTAAAAAACTGTAGATATGCCCTATCAAACCCATTATTCAAACTCTTCAACCAATCCCTCTCAGTTGGGCGATTCCCGGACTTATGGAAGTCCAGTTTCATTACCCCTATTCATAAAAAAGGGAACAAATCTAACGTGAGTAACTATCGTCCAGTCAGTAAGTTGTCGTTTATACCTAAAATGTTTGAATCCCTCATTTGTGATGTTTTGACTCCTTGTTTCAAAAATATAATTTGTGATGAGCAACATGGGTTTCGCGCAAAACGTTCAACTGTGACAAATTTGGCACTTCTTTCAAATGATGTAATTCATTCCCTAGAAAACGGTTATCAGATTGACGTGATTTACACAGACTTCGCAAAAGCATTTGATCGTGTTAATATTAAACTTTTACTTGAAAAACTGTTGCAATATGGTATATCTGGAAAGTTGCATAAATGGTTTGAATCTTATCTTACCAATCGTATTCAATGTGTAAAAATACTAGAGTCGTGTTCTTCCCCTATAGAGGTGACGTCAGGAGTACCGCAGGGTTCTCATCTCGCCCCTCTTCTTTTCATTCTTTTTATAAATGATTTGCCCAGTTCAATTCAAAGTTTAGTCTTGTTATTTGCGGATGACGCAAAAATTTATCGTGTTGTGAAAAACATTAATGATTGCTTCCTTCTCCAAGATGATCTTGATTCATTGTACAACTGGACCAAATTGAATGATCTCTCTCTTAACCTAGAGAAATGTAATATTTTAAGAATTTCTCACTCCAAATCCCCTTTAAATTTCCACTATTCCATAAACGGCCACATCCTCACATCTGTTGATTCAACTAAAGACCTTGGTATTTTCATGACCAATTCATTCAGTTTTTCTCTTCATATGGAAACCATAATATCAAAGGCAAATAGAATGCTTGGATTCGTGAGCAGGAACTCTAAGCACTTTACCGCGGAAACACTGAAAATTCTTTACTGCGCCTTTGTCCGTTCAGGCCTGGAATATGGTTCATTAATTTGGAACCCACATCACAAAACATATATTGATCGCTTTGACAGAATCCAGCGCAAATTCCTTAGAGTGGTTGCTTATAAAAGACGAATCCCCGTTGCAGATCTAAATTATGTTGATCTTTCAGCATCAATTAACATAGAATCTCTGGAAAATCGCCGCTTAAAAAGCGATCTTATTTTTTTATATAAACTAATAAACAATCTTACTGATTCTCCAGATCTAGTGTCAAAAGTGAATTTTCATGCACCACTTAAAGTAACCCGAACCATAAGACCCTTCACCCTAGAATTTCATCGAACTGATTACGGCAAATTTTCTCCGATCAATAGACTGATGTACAACGCAAATTCTCATCCGTCACTTGATTTCTTTGGCTCTAGCCTTTCAGGGTTCAAGTCACAATTGGACAAATTAACCTCCTTTTCCTAATACTCGACTACACTTTGAATTGGTAAACTAATAAAATGTTATGCTGTATTATTTGTGCGTACATCTATAATTTGCTTCTTGCGGCCTTATATATTTTATCTTCATTATTATCACTAAGTTTTAGTGCAGATTGTGTACTACATCTATTTTTCATGAATGTAAAACATGTAAACTGGGTGTTTCCCGTAATAAACGTTTATTATTATTATTATTATTATTATTATATTATTATTATTCAACGCAACGACGTTGTCGCATTGTCCAACTATCAGCAATATTGTCCGATTTTCACATTTATAACTATCGGAGGGCTAGCGGATCCTCACAAATGAAGCAGTATATTTTTCTGACCCCAAAACCGTCGAAAACGGGATTTCGAAAAAATTGCAGATAGCTCGTTTTTCGAGCAAGGCCTTCAAATAGCGACGACGTTGTCTGGCGGAAGGTTTCGATTTCACGTTACTGTTATTTCACGTCACTGCTGAAGCCCCAGCGCTCTCTGCTGGAGTAGTTCTGCGCGTTCCAACCACCCAGTTGAAAAACTGAAAAGTTCCTTCACTCATCCCCACCACTTGAGTTATCTAAATTAACTGGTTAAAGAACTCCCTGGTTGGCAGGAACAGACCTACTGTCTAGTTGCTGACTGTCCCGCTAGAGTTCTATAGCGGCCGAAGGTTACTCGAAGGTTAAAAGAGACAAAATGCTGGAGGCTTCGATGAAATAATAAGATTGTGTAGAATGTCTCTACACACCCTATTCAATTATCGTACGAGGGAATTCAGGCATATATTCCTTGCACAATGCCACAATACATTTCCGCACGCGTAGCTTCGTTGCTTTAAAAATTTGAACCGCTCCACAATAATTTTGATGATACGCGCTGGATCGTCGGAGCCATAGAGGAAATGAATAAAACATCGACACGTTAGGTGTGTTCCTGCCACAGTCAGTTCTTTAACCAGTTGTGCGCAGTGGCCCAGTGCGCACGATTGTCGCGTTCCTGCCGTTTTCAGTTACAGAACTTATCACTCGCTTCACCGTTCCAGCCGCAACGAGTTACAAAACTTTTCTTTCGAGTTATTTAACTTTCTTCACTGGATGAGAACTGGGTTAAGCTAGTTTTTTTTCGGTAACCTGACCATTACCTTCCCGAAAATTCATTTCTCTCCGACTTCCCGTGGAGGTTGGTTCTCGACGTAGGTCTGTGTTTTGTTTATTCTCCTTCAAGTGCCGTCTTTTCCGTATCCAAAAACATCCAGGAAGGGTCCAGGAAAGATTCAACTAGAAGTTGTCATTTAATTTATCACAGATGTGAATAAATAGAGCTTTTACACTCTTGTATTTTTTCGCCATAAGGGGATGGCTCTCCTTGTACTGAATCTGCGGGTTCAGATTCATGGTAGATATTTGCATTTTATTTGAAAAAAGTAGGACTTAACGAAGGAATCATTCACTCCCATTTCGGATTTCGCAAGGAAAATAGCTCGAAAATAAAATAGGAAATGAAGGCATTGCGCGAAAAACGAGCTATCTGCATTTTTTCAAAATTTTTGGGGAATCGAAAAAAACGTTTCAGAAATTCCTGCTTCAATATTTAAAAAATCCAGATATACTAAAATTAACCGTGCCTAAGGACGGATCGAATCCATATGATTTAATATTTTTAAATAATTTACTCGAGGCACCACAAGACATTGAAGGTTGCAGATAGCTCGTTTTTCCAACCAATAATTTTTTAAATGCCTATTGTCATTGTTATTTAGTTGAAAAACGTCCTTCTCTAACTTTCCAACATCATTACATGAATCCTCAACGCCATCAGACAATAATACTGTTATTCCATAAACATTTCATCATTGTTAGGAAAACAATATTATATTTTTTTGTAAGAAATAAAAGGAAAGCAAGCACTAGGATTAAGCTTTTTGTGAGGGTGAAAAACCTCAAGGAATAGCAAGGATTATTCTTATTCTTATTAACACCAACAAGATGTCGCCTTGATTGGATCGAATAATGAGACATCTGTGTAAATAGCTCATTATTCAACCCAACGACGTTGTCGGATTGTCCAACTATCAGCAATATTGTCCGATTTTTACATTTATAACTATCGGAGGGCTGGCGGATCCTCACAAATGAAGCAGTATATTTTTCTGACCCCAAAACCGTCGAAAACGGGATTTCGAAAAAATTGCAGATAGCTCGTTTTTCGAGCAAGGCCTTCAAATAGCGACGACGTTGTCTGGCGGAAGGTTTCGATTTCACGTTACTGTTATTTCACGTCACTGCTGAAGCCCCAGCGCTCTCTGCTGGAGTAGTTCTGCGCGTTCCAACCACCCAGTTGAAAAACTGAAAAGTTCCTTCACTCATCCCCACCACTTGAGTTATCTAAATTAACTGGTTAAAGAACTCCCTGGTTGGCAGGAACAGACCTGTTGACTTATCAGAGGACGATGAATGACTAGTGGAGCTATGCGAAACGGTGACCTACGATTAGGTTGTTTACATCAACCAGCTCTGCGAAACGGTATGGACCTTCTTCGACGAGAACAATAGAAGTGTGCGAATCGGTACATGCTCATAGCAATAATGTTCGCCGCTGGTGTCGGCGCATGTCACCCCGGCCTTTTCCCACCGCGAGCACCCTATCTCTGCCTGTGTGATACTAGCGGGCGTGTTCGTACGGGGCATGTTGATGTCCGCCGCTGCCGTACACGTCGTGCTTTTTGAATGGTCGCTGCGATCGTCCGCCGCCGTGTCCTGCGCCCTGTTCCCGGTGCCGCTGAGCGAGACGAGTGAGGTGTTTTCGCCCCGCGAGTGTGATATGGGCCCGCTGCAGTGAACAGCCTTGGCGACAGTCGATTCTAGAAAGTGGCAGAGCCGTACGCCGCGCCGTCCGCTTCAATTAGGCCTTCAATCCTTCGTCAGTTCTCGTCGGGACAGGCGCGAAGTCATCCCATTCGGCCGTGAGGGTGAAACGATGAACTAATCAAGAGCCAGCCGTAGAATGATTAGCAAGCCCTACTCACCCATTATATATACACTTTAGGTTCTCCTATGCGGAGCCAATCAAATTGCTTCATCGACGAGCTCGGTGTCCATTGGCTCGCTGAAGGACTAATCTATGAGGTTAGTAAAGTGCCCGGTAGTTGCGCTGTGTACACTTTTCGAGATGGCTCAACCAATAGGAAACGAGGACCAAGGTATAAAAACCGGCCTGCCTCGCCTTTTAAATCATTCAACACTCTACTCTTCAACGATCAACATCTCTGGACGAGGCCCTGCGAAGCTAGAAGACCTTCGGCTGGTTAAGGTAGGCAAGTCTAGGTTAGGTTAGGTTAAGGTTAAGGTTAGGGCTAGGCTAGGCTAGGTAAGGTTAGGTAAGGTTAGGTAAGGTTAGGTAAGGTTAGGTAAGGTTAGGTAAGGTTAGGTAAGGTTAGGTTAGGTAAGGTTAGGGTTAGGGTTAGGTTAGGGTTAGGTTAGGGTTAGGTTATGGTTAGGTTAAGTTAGGGTTAAGTTAAGGTTAGGTTAGGGTTAGGTTAGGTTAGGGTTAGATTAGGGTTAGGTTATGGTTAGGTTATGGTTAGGTTATGGTTAGGTTACGGTTAGGGTTAGGTTAGGGTTAGGTTAGGGTTAGGTTATGGTTAGGTTAGGTAAGGTAAGGTAAGGTTAGGTAAGGTTAGGTAAGGTTATGGTTAGGGTTAGGTTGAGGGGCTGCCCTCGGCCACCCAGGGGGCAGCCGCTGAAGGCCCTTGGGTAGCCCTGGGAGCCCCATGGGTGGCACCAGGCAGCCCTTGGGAGCCCCTGGGAGCCCCTGGGTGATGGAAATGAAGGTAATTTCGAGTAATGAGCCTGGTGATGGAAATGAAGGTAATTTCGAATGTTTGTTGGTAGGTACTTCTTTTATAGAAAAATTATTACCGACGTAGTATTAAAAACCTCAGAATTATATCGTATTAATTAATCATAATTAATAATAATAATTATTAATAATAAATACAAATGATTAATACCTAACAATAAATTATAATAATTTCACTAGGTACTTGATAAAATTACTAATAATTAGTGATAATTCATAATAATAATTAATCTAACATTTAGGATCTAGACATTTAGACCTAATGATCTAAAGTTTAGATTCTAAACAGAAGGGTGATCTGCACAAAGAAGATAATGAACCGTTGTGTCAAGAATTTGCAGAGTTTTTGGTTTATTATCTTCGATAATGCCCAGTTAGCGTTGAGTTAAAATTACGAAATTTTTTTTATGGGTTTCGACCAACCCCACAATGGTCCTCGAAACTTTTCAGAACCCTAGGTCAAGGGGAAGGGGTTCAAAACAAATTTTGAAAATTTGAAAATCTCATATCTCGAAAAATTCATATAGAACGGTATGTTTTGGTTTATTATCTTCGATAATGAACCATTGGAATCGCCCAAAGAAAAAAAATTTTTAACCCCCCCTCAAAATTTGTTGGTTTACGTTTCAAGATACCTAGATTCAGAAAATCGAATAAAAAAAAATCCGTCCGTCCGCCGTACGCCGTACGCCGTACGCCGTCCGCCGTCCGCGCCACTTTGCCCAGTTAGCGTTGAGTTAAAATTACGAAATTTTTTTTATGGGTTTCGACCAACCCCACAATGGTCCTCGAAACTTTTCATAACCCTAGGTCAAGGGGAAGGGGTTCAAAACGAATTTTGAAATTTTGAAAATTTCATATCTCGAAAAATTCATATAGAACGGTATGTTTTTTATTTCTTATTTAGATAGAGTTTGTTCCGTAGAATTTTTTAAGACCATCCGCAGCTGTGTACGACCAGCCGTTCGTTCACAATGACGGCTCAAAGATTGTGCCTCACTACAGGATCGTGAATCAAACTGTTGAAATACAGGTCCATTTTCATACTAACAAGCTCTTTGGAACATCATATGGCTTAAGTGATGTCGAGTTTGTTGTTCTGAGGTGCGTCTCGTGCTACGGAAATGAAGGTAATTTCGAATGTTTGTTGGTAGGTACTTCTTTTATAAAAAAATTATTACCGACGTAGTATTAAAAACGCCAGAATTATATCGTATTAATTAATCATAATTAATAATAATTATTATTAATAGTAAATACGAATTATTAATACCTAACAATAAATTATAATAATTTTCACTAGGTACTTGATAAAATTGTTAATAATTAGTGATAATTGATAATAATAATTAATCTAACATTTAGGATCTAGACATTTAGACCTAGTGATCTAGACAGAAGGGTGATCTGTACAAAGAAGATAATGAACCGTTGTGTCAAGAATTTGCAGAGTTTTTTATTTCTTATTTAGATAGAGTTTGTTCCGTACAATTTTTTAAGACCATCCGCAGCTTTGTAGGACCAGCCGTTCGTTCACAATGACGGCTCAAAGATTGTGCCTCACAACACGATCGTGAATCAAACTGCTGAAATACAGGTCCATTTTCATACTAACAAGCTCTTTGGAACATCATATGGCTTAAGTGATGTCGAGTTTGTTGTTCTGAGGTGCGTTTCGTGCTACGGAAATGAAGGTAATTTCGAATGTTTGTTGGCAGGTACTTCTTTTATAGAATAATTATTACCGACGTAGTATTAAAAACCCCAGAATTATATCGTATTAATTGATCATAAATAATAATAATTATTATTAATAATAAATACGAATTATTAATACCTAACAATAAATTATAATAATTTTCACTAGGTACTCGATAAAATTGTTAATAATTAGTGATAATTGATAATAATAATTAATCTAACATTTAGAATATAGACATTCAGACCTAGTGATCTAGACAGACGGGTGATCTGTACAAAGAAGATAATGAACCGTTGTGTCAAGAATTTGCAGAGTTTTTTTTTATTCGATTTTCTGAATCTACGTATCTTGAAACGTAAACCAACAAATTTTGAGGGGGGGGTTAAAAAAAAATTTTCTTTGGGCGATTCCAATGGTTCATTATCGAAGATAATAAACCAAAAATCCGTCCGTCCGCCCTACGCTGTCCGTAGCACTTTGCCCAGTTAGCGTTGAGCTAAAATTACGAAATTTGGTTTCTGGGTTTGGACCAGCCCCACAATGATCCTCGAAACTTTTCATAACCCTAGGTCAAGGGGAAGGGGTTCAAAACGAATTTTGAAATTTCGAAAATTCCAAATCTCGAACAATTCCCATCAAACAGTATGTTTTTTATTTCATACTTAGATACAGTTTATTCCTAAGAATTTTTTAAGACCATCCGCAGCTTTGTACGACTAGCCGTTCGTTCACAATGACGGCTCAAAGGTTGAGCCTGTCAACACGAATCAAACGGTTGAAAGTGATGTCGAGTTTTTTGTTCTGAAATACGTTTCGTGCTACGGAAATGAAGGTAATTTCGAATGTTTGTTGGTAGGTACTTCTTCTATAGAAAACTTATTACCGACGTAGTATTAAAAACCTCAGAATTATATCGTATTAATTAATCATAATTAATAATAATTATTATTAATAATAAATACAAATTATTAATACCTAACAATAAATTATAATCATTTTCACTAGGTACTTGATAAAATTATTAATAATTAGTGATAATTCATAATAATAATTAATCTAACATTTAGGATCTAGACATTTAGACCTAATGATCTAAACAGAATGGTGATCTGTACAAAGAAGATAATGAACTGTTGTGTCAAGAATTTGCAGAGTTTTTTATTATAAGTACATTTTTTATCGGTTCAATTTATGGTACCCTCAATTTACTGTAACAAACTATTTTATGCAAGAATTGGTCTGATGGGTATGGTCACCCCATCCACATTAAAAGGGGACTAATTTGATACGATTTGGTACCAGTGCGAGCTTTCTATGATTCTTAGTTGTCAAGAGACATCCTTTCAAAACAAGGCCATTTTTTCCAAAAAGTGGAAAATTCTTAAAAATGGTCACTTGTTATGTGGAATATCATCTAAAATACTCATCCCTTGTCAAATATCAGAAGCAATGAAATTGTAGTACATTTAAGTGGGTCTGACCGTAGCATTATACGTGAACCCTCTTGAATGTCGAGTCGATTTCTAATAAACACCTCGATTCGATTTGAAACCAACTTTTTTCGATTCATTTGTCGTATTTGGGTCGACTATTGCTCTTCTTGAAGGTCGATTCGATTTGAAATCAACTTTTTTTCGAGTTATTTGACGTATTTGGGTCAACTATTGCTCTTCTTGAAGGTCGAGTCGATTCCCAATAAACACCTCGATTCGATTTGAAATGCCTTGTAATTTAACAATAGACCGTCACCTACAGACGAAAAAACCATCGGAAAGCAAATAATTATGCGTTTGAAATAAGTAGGTACTTAAGAAATCGATGGCTTGCTTATTGATTATTAAACATTGATTATTAAATAGCGATTAATCGGTCACATAGATTATTAGCTTACGATTAATTAGCATCGATTATGTTATAATCGATTAATTGGTTCCGATGTTGCATCCCTACGAACGTACACACAAGATTTCGGAACCTCCTCATTTCTTTTATGCAACGATCATGATATTTGACGCCTCACGCCTCGGAATACGCCGGTAACCGAAATTTCAAAAATCTCCGCACTCCGAACCGCCAGAAGGTTGAGGAAAAGGCGGCCAAGCTCCGACCCGTCGACCGGTAGGAAACTCTACGGAAGCAAAGTTATGCGAACCTCCCCGAAACGTTCAAGTTGGGTAATGAGCCATTTTACTGAGCGAAAGGGGCCCCCTTGTAGCCTCCGGAAAAGACAAGACACGAGAAAAGAGACCTCGTCGCCTTCGCCCTAATAAGGGCGAGGAAATTCTCTGGATTCCACTTCGCCACCTTCTACGCCCTTCGGAAACGTCTTTATTTTTTTCGAAGCCCTTTTTCCCCCCTTCCCTTTCCCTTAACCGGCCGCACGGAGTAATAACTCGAAAAAAGGTTCGTATCTCGTGGTGAAAAGGAATCCGTAGGAACCGAACCCCTAGAGAAGAGTGAGATGTACATATTATTGTACATTGCGATCCCTTGGGAGTTTACAACCAATATTCGTTTCACACCTTCTTCCTTCAACAGATTGAAGGTTTTTTAAACATTATTTTATTGGTTAAAAACCATTTTAGGCTTGTGCGCACACGTGCGGTCCGGTAAACATGGTCTTATCTATGATTTCTCTTGTCGGGACCCTAGATGACTCAGGTTTAACTCGTATGTTTATGATCCTACATTCATATTAAGATATTCACAGTTTTGTTTAAGATTCCATGCCTCCTTTCTCATTACCACCCCATAAAATAGAAGATATGAAAGGGTTGGTCACATTTCTGGAAAATGCGATTTTACCTTATAGGTAGGTATAGGTTTTTTTGGAGAGCTTGTAACAACCACGAGGCCTACATACTCCGCTTTGAGCTTACTTTGAAGCTAATTAAATTTCCTACAACTTCTATTTCATGAGTTCTACTCGTAGGATCAATGGCTTAGCCGCTATTCCGGTCTGAAGAAGGTTCTAAAGAGAATTGTTTGGTAAGAATTGCCTATTTTCCATGTGCCGTAATCCTTGACTAAATAACCTGCAGAGCTCCAGTTGGGCCTAAAATGTCAAACATTTGACGCTCTTTAAAGATGGATATAATGGCTTTCGTCGAAAAATGCATAGTTTAGGAAATATAGAGCAAAAACTGAACAAGTCCGAAAATTAGAAGGTTTTACGTGTGCTACACTATTTCCACAACTTTTCGAGAATTGCAAACTTGGGTATACACTACAATAATGGGTCCAAACAACATCTTGTTCTGTGAATTTAGCGATTTTGGTTTATTGTCTTCGATAGGTAATTAACCATTGGAATCGCCCAAGAAAAAAAATTACCCCCTCCCTTAAGAATTTGAGGGTTTACGTTTCGAGATATGCAGATTCAGAAAATCGAATTTGAAGAAAAAAATTCTTAAAAAAGGTCTCCTATAAGCTGCGACCTCACTTCGAGGATGAACGTATAAATGAGGCTGAACTGCCAGAACAATGATCAATTGTCGAATGACATGATGCGACCCACAAATTTTTAACCACACCTCCCCTTTTTGGAGACAGTCCTAAGTCTGTTGAAGTGGGAAGGAAAATTTGTGGGGCTTTCACTTAAGGCAGAAGTGAACAGCAACTATAGCACTTCTGGAACGGAGTAAACAGCAACGCTCCCCTTCTCCTGGTTCATGTTATAGAACCAGTAAAGTGGAGGAGACAGCCATGCTGCATGACTGGATTTTTGAATAACTCTACTATCTAATCCACTGCACATAGATATAGAGTGTTTTATGTTTCATAACACAAGTAGGCGTTTTCTTTTGAGAAAAATGCTGCAAATGTTTCGACAACGGTTCAGTCAAGATTCTATAATTTTCAGTACTTCTCTTTCCAAGTAAATACTCCAACGAGTAAACCGGAGAGGGCCTTCTGCAGATTGGCAAATTATATTAATAATTCCCTCCATGAAAACCCTCCGTAAGTTTTGAAGTGTTACAAAACCATTGTAGCGCCATGTAGAGAACAATCGGAGAACAATCCGTAAAAACACAGCATTCGTACAAGTACGCAACCACGAGGGACATTTTATGTCTTTGCGCCCCCTCCCACACCCACACCACGTACCTCGTACTTCATTTTTTTTTGGTTTATTATCTTCGATAATGAACCATTGGAATCGCCCAAAGAAAAAATTTTTTTAACCCCCCCTCAAAATTTGTTGGTTTACGTTTCAAGATACGTAGATTCAGAAAATCGAATAAAAAAAATCCGTCCGTCCGCCGTACGCCGTACGCCATCCGCCGTACGCCGTCCGCGCCACTTTGACCAGTTAGCGTTGAGTTAAAATTACGAAATTTTTTTTATGGGTTTCGACCAACCCCACAATGGTCCTCGAAACTTTTCATAACCCTAGGTCAAGGGGAAGGGGTTCAAAACGAATTTTGAAATTTTGAAAATTCCATATCTCGAAAAATTCCCATCAAACGGTATGTTTTTTATTTCATATTTAGATAGAGTTTGTTCCGTATAATTTTTTAAGACCATCCGCAGCTTTGTACGACCAGCCGTTCGTTCACAATGAGGGCTCAAAAATTGTGCCTCACAACACGATCGTGTATCAAACTGTTGAAATACAGGTCCATTTTCATACTAACAAGCTCTTTGGAACATCATATGGCTTAAGTGATGTCGAGTTTGTTGTTCTGAGGTGCGTTTCGTGCTACGGAAATGAAGGTAATTTCGAATGTTTGTTGGTAGGTACTTCTTTTATAGAAAAATTATTACCGACGTAGTATTAAAAACCCCAGAATTATATCGTATTAATTAATCATAATTAATAATAATTATTATTAATAATAAATACGAATTATTAATACCTAACAATAAATTATAATAATTTTCACTAGGTACTTGATAAAATTGTTAATAATTAGTGATAATTGATAATAATAATTAATCTAACATTTAGGATCTAGACATTTAGACCTAGTGATCTAGAAAGAAGGGTGATCTGTACAAAGAAGATAATGAACCGTTGTGTCAAGAATTTGCAGAGTTTTAAATTGTTACCTATATAAATTATTGAAAATGATCACCTGTGTGTAAACAATTATTTAAACAATCACGCTCATACCGCAGCTTGTCGGCCACGCACTCCCCAGTGGTTAACGTAATATGATTAGGTAAATTGAAAGCTATCCAACGAGTGGTGAACGATTTTTGTACGATGATAACTGGCGAAGTTAAAGTTCCGTAGCAACGAATCGGTTGTACGTGAAAATCATTAGGAATTTTTCATAACGCTTTCATCGTCACACCTTAATGTCACACTTTTTCAGTTATGTGCCATAGTAAAGACATAAAATGTAAAAAAAAAAAATTCGTCGGCACTTTGCCCAGTTAGCGTTGTTTAATGAATTACAATTAATTTATAATTTTTAATCAATATGAAAATAGACGAAAAAGAAAGTTCGGATACAAATTATCAAATTATAAAGGGCTGAATATTGGATACGAAATTGAAACAGAAATGTCAAGGTTTCATGTAGTTGGACCAAACTTTCATTTGACTGGATAAGGCATTCAACTGACCGCTTGAGTGGACCAATTATAGTCTATAACCGATTTGACTGGAGGTCGCATTTTTACGTTTGTAATAAACCGCTCGAACCCTGCACCAGTGGAATGTAAGAATGTAAAAGTAAAATAGGCTATGTGGAAGGAGTGGAGGAGGGATGTGGTATGGGTTATTGTTACTTCAAAAACACAAGGGTTCGACGAATGGCTCAGATTGACCTATAACTCCAAATAAATGATCCATTGTCCCTCGGTATTGCTTCCCATATCGGGCCTCCGATATTCATCTAGAAGGAATCAGGTTAAACGGTCAGCTAGCCCAACAGACGGTCATCAACCTCTTATTGGTGTAACCAGGGCTTGATTTGTGACGGTACGCACCATAACGAGTTACCAAAACCTCTGAACGGGGGAAAAGTCAAATAATTATATATTTAGGTACCTATATATTTAAATTATTTAAATGCAGTGTTAGTAAAGAACTCCATATTCAATATTCAATAAACCCCCACCACCAGAAGCCACAGTACCGGAACTTATTTTTTTTTTACGAATCAAGCACTTGGTTCTCGAGAACCGCACCTCGATTGTAGCGCAAGGTTTTGTTGTATTTTTAACGATAAAGTGGCATTTGTCAATGTTTCCTCGCACACTGTAACCGCCCTATTCCCTCGACAAATTAAACCAAAAATATGAAAAACAACCATCGCCCCAGTTTCAGCGTGAACGTTTTCCATAAACCGGCGAGCATGCGTAATGTCCCCCGACCCTGACGCCCTTGTGAAGGTTAACGCTAGCGTTGCTTCATCTTTTCAAAGGTGTGAGGGGGGGGGGGGGCGACATGGTGATGAGATGAATAGAAAGAAGAGGTCCCATTTAGAAGACACCGACCTTAACCGAGGGCCGCATGCAAATCACCTCGGACAAAAGAGTTGTCAGACAATGGTCCCCTTTTTTTAATTATCGACGAGTAAACAATCTTTACATCCTAAATCAGACCTGTTGCGTGAATCAGGACATGACCGGCATCGACAAACGCGAGTCGTTAAAGTTGAACTGATTTTCGATCATTCGAAAACCTCGATCCTCGAACCTTGTTCGAGTCAAATGTTGCAAATCCACATCGTAGGCACACAGTATTGACCGTCAAAGCTGATACAGTGTTCCGTGAGACAAAGGCTATTTCCAATCATTAGTGTAATCACGATCCAGTACTTTTCAATCCACTCAACGCAATTGTCCCTTAATGAACCAATTAATTTGATCGTTTTAGGCCCTCTGATTAGACCGTCTCGTTTATAGACAATTTCTGGTATATCATTTTCGACAATGATCCAGAAGCAGAAAAATTCAAATTGAATGGTCCAGTTTTCAGTTCACATTTCATTAAAGTACAATTCAGAGAACGTTTCAAGACCATCCGAAGCTTTTTACAACCAGCCGTTCGTACACAGGGAACAGTACTGTACAGTAAAGTAGGTACTGTCTTTTGGTGCTCTGGCTCTTGACTCAAACATTATTTTTATGCTGTCTTCCCGTGCAGCAGCACCACAAACCTTTTATGATACTTTGCTCACCATTTTCACACATCTCTCAACACCCTGTATATGGCACGAAAATGTGAGAGCATCACATATCACGAAGAATATGATCACTATGATTGTTCCCCATTAATTCCTTGTTTTGAACCTGTTAAATGGTTGGGCTCTGTCAAAACGCCGTTTTTTGAATTCCCCATCAGGTCAGTCAATGCAGAGATATTGCCGAAATACTGGCCAATTTGCAGTTTTTAGGGTTTTTGGCCTTGGGGTACGCAATCACAATTTTTTACAAAAAATAAGGAATGACGTCCTTCATCGTCGACTGGAAATGGAAACCGTCAGCGACAGCGTTTGGATCGGAGAAAACTACTCGAACTATGTATTTCGCGAAATTGAGGACCAAAATGAATGGTCCAGTTGTTTGTAATTGGGACAGCTAGAGCGCTGCCACGCCATTAACTAGTGTATGCACTAGATGGGCTGTATGGCCAGTTGATATTTTATTCTTTGATAAAATGCATGATTTCAATTATAAAATTTTATTTTTTGTCATGTTTATTTACCTATCATTTTAGTATAACATTTATCAGTGACCCATTTTATTCTTTATTTAATGAAGAATTTGGGAAATGATTTTTTTAACACACTGGTCTTTTTCTTCATTTGGCATTAGCCCAGCCATGAAGTAATTTTATTTTGCTACTTCACGTTACGAAACAAGGCGAAAAAATTATAAAATTAAATTTTGATTCCTACTTCTTGGATATATAAACAAATTCCGTTGAACACTGTAAAAATCCGTGAATAGGTACACAATTTCGGGAAAGTTCAGCGGATTGACAATGGCTGACGCGTATCAAGCAACCGACGTCTTGCGTGATCGAGTCTCTGGCAAATCATGAATTTGTGCTCCAGGTCGTCTTCCTGATCTTGACAAAATTCGCACGCTGGAACGTCGACCCTTCCGATTCGATGCAAGTACACACCACATCGCTATCGCCCTTATCTCCGGTCTACTCAGCTCAAACAGGGAAAACCAAGGTTTTACCCCAATTGTGCCTGCGGTACCATATGCGGCTTCATCATAAAGTTGTGGCCATCGGATCTTCAATTCTTCGTGGAGCCTCACGTAAATGTCGGTGCATGGAATTCGAAGATCCAGATCCACCCCGTTAAGTCCAGCCACTGAGAATAGAATATACTAGAGCGGCCTTGTGGGACCCGAGGATGTGTCAAGCTTCCCCCACTCTCTGGTTCCCCAACTCATCGCCTAGTTGCCTTCAGTCCACGCTCCACGCCCCGTGTTTGCACCATTTTCCATATCGTTTTCGTGTCGTTTCTTTTTTTCTTTTCCTGTGCTGGTGGTTACATCCGAAGTAGAGGAGGAAACAATGATAATCCAAGTGCCTTCGAGTTCTGCCACTTGTTTAGAAAAATAATCGTGCATAAACAGTTGCATGAAAGTGACTCAAGTAGCGGGAACGCTATTCCTTTGGACAACATTGACTTTCTTGCAATCAGCTTCGGAAGAAATATTCCCTGTGAAGAACTCATCAATTCATCTACTCGAAAATCAAGTATGTTGGATTTCGAAGATCCTGGAGAATACGAGGAATGCCCCGAGATACGAGACGCCGTTTTTTCAGACTTGATTCTGGATATCGTTGAGTATATTGCGGGATACGTTGTGCGAGGGATGGGAAGGAAAATAAAGTGCGAAGAATGTTTACTTGCAATAACCGACGAAGAGAACAGCCCCTTGAATTTAACTTCAAATTTAATCTCAATGAAAAACCGTGGAGGTTTAATTCAACCATCATCGGATGTTGCCCGCATATGCAAGATCAGCGAGAAAATGTTCAAGATGGCAGTTTTAAAAAACAAATTCAACAGCAACCTTAGTCATTACACCAGAATGCTAATTTCCCACTGTTCAGACATGAATATTTTTGTTGACTCTGCTCACTTGTCGATTGAAGGAGAATACAACCATAAAAATTGGTTGGTTGAGAGCATTGGCAAGGCCTACTTCAGCATCAGGATTAAAAAACACCTCCGGGACCAGAATCAGAAAATCGAGGAACAACGCATACGGCAGAAGCTCAAGAAAATTATTCATTTCAAAGGACAGTGAAAAATCTCATTGTTACATGTGCCGTGCTTTGCATTTTCCCAGGGGTTTTATTCAACTTTCTTGAGGACTCTCTTCAGTTTTGATTCTATTTTCTTCTGTTGCAAAGATTCGTCAAAAGTATTTTTCTAAATAAACGTATTTTATCATAAAATAAAACAAAACAGAATACCTTGGGTAATTATTAACTCAGTGATTGAGTAAATTCTTCCTAGTAGGTACCATCATTTCCGAATATATGAAGTTTCGGTCACCTAACTTTGTTTCAATTGATTCTGTTCATTGTTTGAAACAGAAATAAAATAATCATACCTAGAGTTGTTGTCGTACACAGTCGTGTCTATGATCCAAGTCAAAAAATACTCCCAAGATTGATACTTCCTTTCCCATATTCTTCAGCCTTCCCCCTGCCAGTTAACAAGGTACTAATACTCGTACGCAGTATAACAAAATTATCTGAACTAAAAATGTACAAAAATCTAGATGCAAATTGAGGCTATCGGCGAGATTGTGCGCGCGCAACAGTACAGGGGTAATGCTCCGCAGGGCGGGGTTGGGGAAACAAGGGGTTGGGGGGGGGGGCAGAGCACACTTTCCGCTAGGCGGCTCGCACGTGAAGGGCCGCTCTAGTATATTCTATTCTCAGTGTGTCCAGCAAGCATTTGACAGAGAATCGGCGATTTCGTTTCTGCGAACACCAACATGCGATCTCGTCCATACAAAATGAACTCGTCGACCGTCCCTTTTCATGTTTAAAACAATCCCCAGTATTTCCGTGAGAATATGATTATAGCTGGCTTTCATAACAAAGTTGGATAGCTTCAAAATGGCGCTGCGGCAGTCAGTAACTATAATGGTTGACTCCGACATACCGCAGGGCCACCCTGATCGCAACAACTTCACAGGTAAAACTCGAGGACAACTTTGGGAGTCTGGAAGCTCTAGCAGTTTCAACTTGTGGGTCGAAAAACGCTCCAACACACTGGTTCTTGAGGCAAAAAGGAAACCATTCTAGGGTATTCCAATATTATTTAGACGAAAACCATATTTTCGTTACACCCTAGCATCCAAAGCTCTCGCGAAGATGAGCTCGTCTTAACTCTCGAGTTACTCGAATTCGCCCGCAGGTTTTTGTGTATTGAAAAACTCGAGCTTCCAATTCGAAAAAGGCAGTTGTAAATGCGAACGACGGACTCGGCCGACGCAATTGGGCGGTGCTGGAGGGGAAAGGCTTTCCCTTTTGTAGCTAACGGCATCCGAGCGGAGAAGCAGTAGATCCGAGGCACCATCCATGAGAGTGGGGAAACCAACGTTGAGTGACCGACATAAGCGACTGGGAGAGGCGTTACAAGACCTCCAGCAATCCCACCTTCGCTACACCCTCCTAGAACTCGTGTTATTACGCAAAAAAAAAGGCCTGTAAAGATTACGTCGAGGCGAGTTTGAAAAGACTGAAGAAAAAACTCAGCCGGGTCATTTTTCGTGTTGGGCCAAAGCACTTCAGACCCCGTCGATATCTGAATACTCGTAATAACATCGAAATTTACATCTTATACTTCTCCGCAATCGAGTAATTTTCTAAAAATTACAGTTATGATCGAGCTCCTAAACATGCGAAATTATGCGGAGGAAAAAACATTGTTCAGCGAAGAGCTGCATTCACAGTTGTTATCTAAGATGGTTTCAAAGTTGATATAATTATACCGGTTTCTATCCATAATAAGCGCCGTTTTAAATTTCTAAGTGCCCGAAAGCGCCTGAGCGGGATGAGAGCACAATAGAGGCAGAACTTCCAGAAGCAGCGGTGTTGGTGCAGGTATCTACGTTGTGTTCTTCGTGAATTGTTGAAGAAATTGGTTGGGTTAGCGCACATGCCTTCTGAAGGAGGGGAGACAACGTTCTTAAAAATTATACATGTCTCAAGTGAATGTTTGGTTCTACGTTCGTTGGCCTGCAAAGCCGACTTATACTGTCTTATGGGCATCATCTCCCAGAAGCCCGCCGAAAACCACAAACGGATCTGAATCTTTCAATCGTCGGACCAATTCGTTTTTCCTCAATTCGTTTGGCCGTCCTGAAGAAACTACAATGCGAAATTTACGCAAAAACAGCTCCTCGGGCAAAAAGGAAGAAGCAGCAATTGTAGGGGGACAAGCTAGTCCCTGCCAACTAAGCCTACCTGGTACCAATAAAAAACGGAGGTATATGATAGGAGAGTCTATTTCCACGAAAAAAAATGAGTACAATAATTGTACTAGATCGATTTCGACCATCATGTCATCATCAGTAACAAACATGAACTGAAGGTACATCATCAGCTAACTGATGTACCTTCAGTTCATGTTTGTTACTGATGATGACCTAATCGTCGAAATCGATTTAACAATTGTACTCATTGTTTTTCGTGGAAATGGACTCTCTCATCATATACCTACCTCCGTTTTTTATTGAAATGGGTTTCCACTACCTCGTCGCGAGTGATCTAATTCCTACCTGGTACCCCTACTTGGTAGGTACCTACCAAATACCTACTTTCAGGTATGTGAAGCAATTCGAATATTTTAAAAAAGTATTCAGTATTCAGTATGTGGGTGTAGAATCGATGTTTCTGTTCGAATTTATTCGATGACGTCCATAACCGATAATGGAAATAGTATCTAATAATTGAAAAGGACGCCTTTCGCCTGTTAACTCATTCAGGATACGTCAAATAAACGTCATGTACCGCGCTTGATGAGTTTGTTTTTAGAAAGCCCTCATTTGGAATGCTCTCCCGGAAATAGTTTTTGCGGTGAAAACAGATAATGAATTCTCGGCGGATAACACAGGACACGGAGACGCACTTAAAGCGGGGTCTCTGCACCGGGTGTCGACGTGGGAAGAACTTTATGATGAAACAATGGGGAAGGTAACGAGGTAATGAGGTTACACCGCTTCCTTATCAATCAGACGGCGGTTATACGCTCCCAGTTTCGATTGCGGCTGCACCGATCCTTCGATTGTCATTTCCGTTCGCTCTGAACCGCCGTTTGAAGATTTTTATAATGAAGAATAACTGCCACGTTTTTCTAATAAATCAACGTTTTTTTTCTATTACGTATCGATATTTCTTCTACGGATTCCACCGTCGGATATTGTCTACCATCAGATACTATTCGGACCGAAACATGTCTATGTCTATGATGTTAGTATAGCAACTACGCGTAATCCGGTAATCCGACGGAAATGACTTTGCGAATATGAAGTGAGGTTTGAAATTGGCGCTTTGACAGGGTTGCCAAGGGAGCCAGCAGTATTTGGTAACTTTATTTATTTATTTATTTATTTTTTGAGGGGACCATCGTAGTGGCTTAACGGATCAACCGAATTGTTGTTGAAAACGGTCGACTGTTCAACTTGTTTTATAAACCAAAAGCGCCTTGTTTTATAAATAAACCAAAATAGTAGTAGTCCCGGGGTAAAATATCTATACCTACTCTGTCTAGTTCAGGTTGGCCGATGGATCTGGGACTACGAGGCCATCCCTATTATGTAAGAAGGGGTGGGCATAGGTCGTCCAGGGTTCGTCGGCCAGAGAATAAGTATAATAATATATTATAAAATAATATGAATATTTCTATATCATAGAAATTGAATACGTATTGTACTAAATAAATCACCTAAAAAAATGTATAATATACATATTTTTTGGATATTATCCTATTTTTACAAAAAAGTAGCTCAAACCAATTGGTTTCAGTGGTTGGAATGATAGTTCACCCTTGCGGTTTATTAATCAAAATCCCAGGACTTATGGTAGGTATGATTGCAGGGTGGACTATCAAGAAGATGAACAAAAGGCGGCTTTCACTTCTGCCGCGGGAGTAAAAGTGTGCGGGAGCGAACTTCGAAAAGGCTGGAAGACCGTTCTACGCTATTTAACATCAAAGTAGAAGCAGAAGATGAAGCGAGAAGGCTCGAAGACGAAGCTGACGTCTAGAAGGGAGATTTGGGGCTCAGTCGTCTGTGAGAGCCCGGAAAACGCTTTGGGAAAAAAAAACTATCTCGCCTAAAAAGCCGTGACACGACGGGATAGTCGATTTATCTCGGTCGAAAACCCCGTCAAAAACGTCCGCAAAGTCTACGAAGTCGTCGAAAGAAATTCAGGAGCATTCGAAAATAGTTTGATTTGAGTTTGACTGCCGAATACAGTACGAACTGAACGACATCTCACTCGTTTACGAGAGTATTAGGTAAAACGACGGTTGAAATCTGTCATGTCTAGCAGCCCCACACCGTGACTTGATCAGTCAACGATTCGAGTGTATCATTTTCACAGCTGCTGTCAGTCACGGTGGCCAACCTAAACTCCTAAGCAACGCCAGACGGCCAGACTAACCGTCTCTCATACAGGCAACCGTTGTAAAGTTGTAAAAATGTCCGATATTTCGTTTTCGAAGGCTATCAACGATATGGCGACGAGTTGACTAAGTCACTAAAAGTTCAGCCGTTTGAGCATTTTTCGTTTCGATTGATAGGTAAATTTTCAATTGGTTTTGAATGTTCAAATTGGTGATTAAATAATATGAGTATTACTAGGAGTGAAATTTCATTATCTTCAGACCTCAACAGTATGAGCCTGGGGATGCAATAAATGTTGGAATCGTCATCTGCACAGCTCCAATATTTTTATAGGGTAATTCCGGGTTCCCTTTTTTCTCTAGTGATATTTGGAGACCCTAACAATTCTTTAATTGTTGCTGCTACACCAAATCAATCTTTATACCATTGTGTTTCCATGATCATGACCAAACACCTTCAAAAATGTTTTTCAAACATTTTTCGTAGATACCAGATCGACGAAAAAAAAAAAAAAAAATGGCGACCGGTCCACCTCTCCCTTACCCTACGGGTGAGACGGACTGGGTGTAACCATGCAGTAATTTCAAAACAAATCTTCAAATTTTTATTTTTTAATTGGAAAAACCATCACCTCTGGTTAAACTGGAAAGTGAATAATTTAAAAATTAATATATATATTTTTTTTTATCAAAATTTTTATTAAAATTAAAATGGAAAAACTGGAATGAAATCACAAATGGACTAGATCAGAAAACGTTTTCAAGGGCTTTCTTCACTTTTTGAGTTGCTTTTGGAACTTGCCGCACAAGTCACACTACGTAATATTTCCAGGTTTTGTGGATTTTTTTTTCGCTTTATAATTTGGATATTACAGCATTTTGGGTGAATTGATCTTATACAAGATTTTTGTCCAAATCATGATGACCAAACTTCAAACACCAGTCCAAAAATCGTTTATGGATCGTGATTTCGTACTCAAGGCAGTACAGCGGTGATCTTCTTCAGGTGCGTTGTAAAGTTGTTGTTTCGTGTCGAAACCAGTGAGCGGCATCGAGTCAAGTCCGTGACACATTTGGTAATTTATTCCAACAGACAACTCGGTGAGTTTGTGAGGATTGCGATGGCATCTTCTAATTGCCTCCAGATGTCCCATTTTGTAATGTAAATCACAAGAACGCCGCGAATGCTGCTGGACGTATTGCGGCATAAAGGTGACGTATGGCTGTCACCCATTTCAGAAAACTTACGAGACCCAAATGATGTCGCTACCGAGTACCTACTAATTCAAATATTTTCACAATGACCCTGCGAGCTCGTCTTGTAGGTTTATAATCCCAAATCTGTGTTCGTTGCGTTCATTCGCGTAAAAATACTATTTAAGCACATTTAACTATTCGAGACGCGTTTGAAAAATGGTGTCAAAGATTATAGTGAAAAAACATACGCAACGCATCCGTGAACAAGGAACAGTGCTAAGGACGCCCAGAGGCCTCAAGGCGTTTCCCATAGGAAGGCAGCTTTCCCAATGTTGGCATAACGCAACGCGCATGCGCACTCACACGTGTCGGGCAAGGTCCTCGGGTTTCCAATCAATCACGGACGATACAATCGGTATCTTTTAACCGTCCCCGAAACCGTACAAGAATCGATACCACAAACTTGAGGCCCATAATTAATCAGGACGTGTTCGATATGTCCACACCTTTTGGTCTAATGGTGTCAGCGAGTAACGTACCTACTAAATATGATTGATATTCCGCGAGGGCATTCGTAGGTTTGTAGTACTCCAGGTGTCATCCTCAAGGTTCGCGGTTTTATAAATGAAGCACAACAACCCCAACGCTCCGTCCGAACTTAGGGCGGTTTCTTTTAAATGTTTAGATAATTATGTGAAATAAACATAATTTCCCGAAACTTCTCGATAGAACGGACCAGCAGAATATTACAGAGAATAGTAAGTCAGTATGGGCACCAACAGAAGAACTGCATTATCCTCAGGTTTGAAGGTTTTCCCACTCCCCCGTAGAGTCTTCAAAAGATGTAATGAAACATCCATTTCGTCTGCATTGAAATCAATATTTCAAAATAATCAATGAAACATTTATTTCGTCTGCATTGACCATATCTACATCCTGACCGAAAGGTAAATGAACAATTCAAACGGGCTACCGATTCTCCAATCAACATCATCAATATCGTTGCCACTACCAATTGCCTTCAAACGCCATAAGAATTCGCTCATTGTCATTCATTACTGTACGTTATAGTGGCCTGTAGTATCCTGTGTAAAGGGACTTTCAGAAGTAGATGTCATTCTAAACTGCGCTCTCCATACGAGTGATTATCATAACGAGGTGAAATGTTCGTGCAGCCAGATTACAGTTTACCTAGTTTGTAAAAGCACAACGTCATTAGATTAGCTGATGGTCGTTTATAACAGAGAAGGAAAATCCCTGCTTCGTTTGATTAAACGAAATTATATACTTTCGACACGTATCTAATTTCAGCATCACAAACTAGTTAAAACAGAATCGCTAAATAATTTTGCTCTCGTAAATGTAAATAATAGGTATGTACTTTCTATGTAACTTTTGTAAACTAGATAATATTTAGTTTACAAAAGTTGCAAGTATGAGCAGTTTTTGTTTAATGTTGTTAATTAATCCTGGACGTAATTCATTCTGATCCTCCATTGCGTAGTTAATCTTCATGTTTTGGAGTGGTTTGCAACGGAATCATTGTTGTCTTCACCAACGGCCAGGATGACTATACATGGCGGTGCCATCGGCAAATACAGCGACAGTGATTGGTTCCACTTCTGGCAGCTCAGCAGTATAGATCAAATAGAGTTGATTGATTCTGGTAGATCAGAAGTGTAGATCAAATAGAGTGGAGGTCCCAAGACCCTGCCTTGGGGCACTTCTGCTCTGAGTGGGCGTCTTGCTGTTTGATTCTGAAGAAGTGATTTGATTCTGGCAGATAAGTAGTGTAGATCAAATAGAGTGGAGGTCCCAACACCCTGCCTTGGGGCACTTCAGCTCTGAGTGGGCGTCTTGCTGTTTGATTCTGAAGAAGTGATTTGATTCTGGCAGATCAGTAGTGTAGATCAAATAGAGTGGAGGTCCCAACACCGTGCCTGTTTGATCGCATGTTGCTCCGCGGTGGTTTGTTATAAATAATAGACATTGAGGGCGCAGTTTTATTCGCAATAATAGATGGAACAAATATCCTAACTAATTATTAATATGCAAATTCTCCAGAAACAATCTTCGGGTATTACCCAAGTTTTCCCCTTCAGCGCTGAAGTAACAGGTGACGTCCTCGGGTAGATTTTTTATTATTAACAAAGTTCGAGCCATAAGAATACAAAAGAGGGGAGAAAAAAAGTATCGGAGGAAGGCTCGAAGCGGAGGCCTAATTAATAGCGAGAAAGTTCCAACAAATTCGAAGTTCGCTATTGAAACCGCGAGGTGCCCCTCGGGATCAGAGGGTTATACTGGGCTTTATAATAAGAAGGGAACCTTTATGCCGTTTCACCGTTTTGAAAAGCGGCCATTGTTAGTTAGCGCCCCCACCACAGGCACAGGCACTGGTCGCCCTCCTCCTCTTCTGTAGACCTCAGGTAATTTCTTCAAGAAGAAAACCGATAGAACTTTATTGTTGACCTCAGCCCTTTCGCCCCTGACGGTTATATTATAAGTTAAATTTTTTTGGCTTCGTGTTTTTTTTTTTTTTTTTCGAAATCTTTTCAGGAAGGTTTCAATGCCTGTTATAAGTAATTCTGCGGGCTTTCGCTCCTTGAATGCGGTTTTGCCTCCGGTGAGAGGGGCTCGTGATACAAGAGGTGATCAAACAAGGGTGACTGGCGGAAGGTTAACTCATGCAGAAGGTATTGCGGTTCTTTCATTACACCCTGTGTGGCACCTTCTCTGGAACTACCTTCGATTCCTACGAATAAATAAAATGAGGCTTCGTCCGTTTTTGAACTAAAAAGAAATAATAGTGATAGCTTGACACATTCACATTATACCAACGCAAATATTACCTACAAGGTATACTGTGTATGTGTCAAACTATCACTATTACTTCCTAGTGTTCCACATACCTACTACATGGACCGGCAATGGTGACAGGCGGTATCAGGGTTGCCAACTCCGGGCAACAGAAATCCAGGATGAGATAAATTAAGAAATATATATAATTCGCTCGCTTATATATAATTCGCTTAGACATTTATAGTTAAAAAGTTAATCTTTTATAATTTTACATTAAATCTCTTGTTCACAGAGCAACGCAAATTGGTCTTTATTTCACCCTAGACCTCAGACGTCGAAACACCATTATATAGAACATTAAATTATTAGAAAAGCGTTTGAAAATTATTAGAAAGTGAATTAAGGGCTTTAAAATTTAAAGCCCTTATTCACTTTCTAATAATTTTTAAACACTTTTCTAATAATTGGTAACATTCAGTTCACGGATATCATCATATGGTATCTCGCTCCCAGCTGTCCATCATATCACGTATGGTGCGGCTAATTAAAAAGGGAGGAAAGGTAAATGGGAATGAAGTCTTTTCTTTACATAATATGTATGTAATATAGCAAAAAAGAATTATATTATATTATATTATAATATAATATAATTCTTTTTTGCTATATTGCTATTCTTTACATATTATGTAAAGAATAGCAATGTAGCAAAAAAGAATATATTATATTCTTTTTTGCTATATGCAGTATTTATCAAGCCCTTATTTTGTTTAGAATGACACAATCAATCAGTGCAACTCATCTCTAATTTTAAAGTTATGAGAAATTGGGCTCTTATCAAATCCGGTTTTACAATTGAATAATTATAATTATATTATCAAACAGTTGATCTACTGAGAATTTTTTCTCAATCCCCAGTACAGTTGCAGCTTCTAATAGGCCTTCAAAAGAGTCATGGGCAGGCAAGATATTTTCTTTAATGGATTATCGTCGCTGCCTCAAGTCAAAATGCTTGTCTGAATCATGGCAAATAAATTTTAAGCATTTAGTGTCCCAAACTCAGGATAGCTCGTGTCCTGATGGCAAAGAAGGCGGGACACGGGACAAGCAAATGAAATCCGGGACTGTCGCGAGAAATCCGTGACGGATTGATCCACATTGATTCCAGGGTTGATCCGGATAATCTACGTAATTGGAGGAGAGCAGTAATTTTATTCTACAAAGTACCTAATGAATAAATTTTACTGTTTTATAGTGAATCCGATTTGAAAAGATTGTTTTCACATCGTATTTAGCGTACCTAATGTTGTTTTAAATTGAGAGGTCATTGTTCAATGGAAAATATTGGGAAGGATTGGGATGCGCATCCTCACCGAAACCCTTCGAGACATCAAGTGTGCTGCTATGTACATCTCCAATAAATATTGTTTCTTTCGATTCATCGTGAACCATACACCGTTTGCAATTCAAAATTTGAGTAGATATTGCGTTTTCCTTTTTTTATACGCATGAAATACAGTCCACTGGCGGTTTAGGTAAACATGGGTTTAGTTCCTTCGAGTCGGATCTGGGTCGTTTTGGGCAACTTGATATTATTGTATTCGTGTCATATTGTCGATTAGTTGCCCCATTAACGATCGGGGGTGACCTGAATGGTTTCGATGGAATCGCGTGGAATTGAACCACGATCGCTTTATAGGTGATAAACCATGTTCATTCGAGGGAAGTTGTTTTCTTTTGCGTGATAACGGCGAGATTGCGCGTTTTTCCACAGACCTCGATTGGTTTTCCGTCTGCCGAAGCTTATCTTCATGATTGAACCAACAGCCGACTGATTAAACGAACTGGCTGGTGGTCATGAGTCGGTAGGTGAAAAGAATACACTATGTATTGTACTCGATCCTACGCAATTCTATAAATAATGGATGTGTTAGTTTTGCAATCTTGGTAGATTGATATTCGCATATGACTCTGATTTCGTTGGACTAGCTATTCCAGTGATATGGAAGTCTATTTGTATGTCCCATGACATTGTCTTCTTCCTCCTTTCGGGATTAGTTCAGTTTCGGAATAAAATTAAAAAAATCTCAGCTGAACCAACACTTTTGATAGAAGATTAGCGATAAACATAGAGAATGAAAATAAAAATGAACAAAAAAAAAGCTACAAAAAGGGCACGGGAATGAACGCGAGCGCATAAATCATGGAGATAGCGCTCGGGTTTCGTTTGGGACCTTCTCAATTTTTATCTCGCTGATTGGGGCCCCGCTCCTGGGGATAAATCAACCTCCCGTTGACCCTCCGGATGTACCTTGTGTGCCGGGAGGGATCTCTAGGGATTTAATTTGGCCAAACTGGATACACCTTTACTGGAATATCCTGTAGTGTAGATTTTCTTCGTCCGTAACGACTGCCAGTCCATCGAAACGTGTAAAATTCATATACCGAAGAAATCATAAACCGGGGAAAAGTTTGAAGATTCTGAGGTGATTGTGCAGCTTCACTGCCTGCCAAACGAGCAGAAGGATGAAATTTTGTCCACTGCGGTTCATCATCACCTGTACAGATTCTGCCTAGATCGCTGTTCATCACCTTTTTGTCTGTGAAAATTCGCTTAAAAAAGTGAGTTTGCAGCGGTTGCAGCGGAGAACTAAAGAAGAGTTTGTTCATCAAAAGCGAAACCGCAAATTATGAATCCTACTGGTAAACCTTGAGAACGGTGAAGGCCCATATGAAGGGCCATTTCAAGGCCCATATGAAGGGCCATTTTCTGCGGAACCACTAAATAAGGTTACGATTGTTCCCTCGTATGATATCGGATTTGTCCTACTTACTGTTATCAGTAACATGTCTGCGAAATTTTAACTTGTTATCAGGTAGACGAGGTCGGATCATTCAGGTTGGGTTTAGGATACCCCACAACGGATTGGTATGGAAGATCGTCTCAAAATATTGTTTTGAAAAAACCATTTTCATTTCACAAATCACCATCCTGACACCGTTTACTCCAAATTCTAAAGCGGATTCATATTATTAATCAATTATTATAAATCATAAAGACAAAGGACTAAGTTATGTACCATTAGCCCTAAATGCCAAGTATTGTAATATAATGAGGTCAGACGAATATTGTTAATGAGATCTATATCTTGAAGCAATAATAAAATATACCTATATTAGACAAAAAATAATGCGAGGGTCTGAAAGTCGTCCGACTCCCCCCCCCCCCTAGCCACCCCACCCACCCCAACCGAAAACAAAAGGTTATTCTGCGCCGACAAATTGGAACAATACGCAAATTTCATTTCGCACCTCCTAAATCGACTCAGACGTCTCCTCGGACCCGTTCCGTCGCTCTCTAAACTGTATGTGTGTCAACAGACCTCGGAGGTCCTGACCGGCAGCCCGTTCAGCGTCTCCGCCGTTCGGACGGAATCGAAAGTGAATCAAGCACCCGGATCCGGACCTGGAAACACGTTCCCGGCCGTTCTAAAAATAACTGGGAGCCAGGAATCGGATTTTGAGAGCCGGAAAAGCGAAAGTAGACGTTTGAAGGAAACGGGACGCCGAATGGAACGCGGGATTTCATCCCCATTTCGGAACATTACAGGAGCTCAAATATTTATCAAACATTACGTACCGGTAACTACTGGTGATTGGAGCATCTTGAAACACCACCTCTACCGGCCTATGCCATTACAGGCCATTCTATGTACATGGGTCATTCTCTACAAATTGTCAGAGTTGTGTCCCCGAAAGATTGTTTTTCGGCGTGAAAAAAATCTTCTCATATGAAGGGTACTCTTAGCTTGAAAACAGTTCAGTTGTTACCTCCAAAATCCCATAGGAACATGTTTAAAAAAATTCAATAACTTCGGTTTTTTTCACAACCCTGTCCTGTCCCCCACCTCCTTTTCTCATCTTTCGTCAACTCTACGAATGAAATCAAGTGAAGAAGGGAAATGGAAATGGACTCCCTCCACAAGGAGAGGTTGAGGTAAGTATATACTTCAAGTGTAATGAATGAATCATCACCATATTGAAAGTTGTAAAGTTATTATGTTTGTCCCTCTAAAATCAAAAATGTAAATAGTAAATATAAATATTCCAATAAATAATATAAATATTAATATAAGTAAATTAAATAGGAAATTGTAAATATTCCCTTATCCTGTTGAGATTAAGGAACAATAATTAGGAGGAAAAACCTGTGATTCAAGTTGTCAAAGTTACCTACCTCGCCGTATAAGCATTTGTATGGCTAAAAAGAGTTTTCTGGTCGATATATTAGTTTTTGAAGTCAATTGAGTAGGTGGTACCTACCTAAATTAATGGGAGCGTCGTGTATGTGACAATAATACTCCAAGCACCCATATACGATATACTATCCATGGTTATGTTCGTACGATAGTTTCTCCCGAAATACGATAATCGTGAGAGTCTCAGGGACTTGTCAACATTTGTGTTAGCGAAATTTCGACCGTGTTTTTCGAGTAGTTTGTTATCGTTCTAACGAGTAGTAGAACATGCGTTATTATCGTGCCGTCCAACCGCTTGTTCTTCGAACACCTTTAGTGAACGAAAGGCAAGTCATAGGTACGCCCCTGCTGTCCCTACTACAACATAGGTATTACAAGTATATTATTGCCCTTGTACAGGTGAACATCTGGGAAGCTTTCACTGATGAAATAAATCAGCCCAATTTATTTGGAGAATTACCACAGCCCGTTGTTCGTAAATATTAACGTTAGGGTAGAGAAAGTTCACCTCAACGGCCAAGAAGAAAATGAGTACAAATACCTTCCATGCTCCAAAACACTGTCCTCAAGCCTACGTCAGGTGTCCTGTCGGCTGAAGCCACCGTCATTCTACTGATTGTTTCGCTGTTCAGGGAGTACTTTCGTGCTGCACAGTTGGCAAGTGAGAAAAATTGGCGTGCGTTAGTCTGGATGACGTTTAGGACATCGTGACCTAGTTGATATCACGAGTAGGTTTGCGGATATTTCTGAGCGGGTTTTCATTGCGAGCCTCTCCGCCCGTAAAAGTTTTTCCGAGACGCCTGAGAAAGCAAACACTAGGCCTTTTGCCATCAACATCACAAACAGACATACACTTAGAGGCAGCGTTTCTCGCGGGGCTTCTTTAAGTGCTCCATAGGTGGCGATGGGGAAGGAGAGGAGTCCCATAGGTATGGAACATAGGGCTGGAGTGGAGTTCTTGACAGAAACAGACTACGTAAGGGTTTTGTAGGCGATGGAGGGCCTTACACCACTCCCATGAGGATGAGCTTATTTGCCTCTATAATGCATTCCATTACCTCCTCCTCACGATCCCCTTTACACGTTAACGTCCTTCAAACAAGGCAGTCGCCCCAGACCTGCCCTCCACTTCACATTATTGTAATAGACGCACGCCAAACATGAAATGAACTAGGTACTGCATCAGTGTATTCATTCCAAGTGATCCAGAACTCAATTAACCAATTGTAATCCTGCTACAAGAAGGAAGGTTAATCAAGAAGAAAATTCTCTAGTGATCCCGTGATGGCCACAGGGTCCTATGTGTAGTCGGTCACCAGCTCAGTGAAGGTCCCGTTAATTTTACAAATAAAGTGATGAGCTGAAATCGGAAACTTTCAACATCCACACGAAATTGAATCGTGCAGAGGAACATCAGGTCAATTTTCATACTGGAACACCTGATTCAAGCAACACATGTTGATATCGTGTTTCTTGTTCTGAGACACTTTTCGTGTCATACAGGAAGAAGTCATGATAATTTCAATAAAAATCAATTTTTTCGTTCAAATTAAGTGGATTTGACCAAATCTACTTCAATTGATGAGCAGTTGAGATGACAACGAATTCTGACTATGTACGAGTAAAATGTTTTGAATGACAAAATATGGAAAGTATTATATTTAATAAATATTATATTTATAATTTATAGATTTATTGGAAAATATCGTCCATTTCCACTGAAATATCAGTACCTAGTGTGTTAGACCGGTTTCGGTGATTAAACCATCAGTAACAAATCAATACTGATGATGGTTTCACCAGCTGATGACGGTTTAATCACCGAAACCGGTCTAACGATTTTTACCAACACTCTTGTTTTCCACGATTTCGTCGCGAGTGATTTAGTTCGTACCGTTTATAGATCCCTCATTTCATTGTTACTTATTTATTATTAGAGTTTGTTCTTCAAATTTTGTCGGAAAAATATTATATTAATTTTGTTATTTAAAGTTCGATATTACTAAATAATAATAAGCAGTTGGTTGTTTTGGGAGTTTTATTTATTCATTTGAATTTTAAATTGGACAGCGCCCTCAATAGTTTGAATATATAGATACGTAAAATTGTGCTTTGTGTCGACGGCAAAACAAAAATATCGGTGAAATTTGATTTTGTGTTTCAAAAACTATTAAATTTTGACGTAATGAAATTTTGGTATTTTTGATACGACGAAACTTTTGGATAAATAGTGTGGATTTGGACAGAAATGGGCTTTTCATGTTCATAAATATGAATACGAATAAAATTCATGAATCAGAAAATATTAATATGATTACGAATACAGATATGAATATGAATACGAATAAAGTCACATCTTTTTGCGAACTTTCACAGAAATTGACATTTTTTGTGTAAATTTTACTAAAATTTACTGTACTTTTCGTGGATTGCATTCAAATTTGACTATTTTACCAAGTATTTTACTTGAATTCAAGTTTTTCCACAAAAATTCTACAACAATTCACATTTTCCTTTGTGAATTTCCAAAAATTCACATTTTGTGAATTTTCCCCAGTTCTTATTTGTAGTGAATTTTATAAAAACTTTTGCCATTTATGGATGAATTACACTAAACGTTTTCCTTTTACTGTAAATTTGACAAAAATACCAATTTTTTACCTCAATTTTACTAAAATTCAATGTATTTGGTGTAAATGTTACTCAAATGGTCCTATTTTACAATGACGTTTACTGACATTCAAGTGGTTTTTACATGTTCACTGAATTCTACTTATATTTTACAGTAAAAAGGAGAAAAGTTAGTGTAATTCAACCATAAATGGCAAACGTTTTTATTAAATTCACAAAAAATATGAATTGCGTGAAAATTCACACAAATAATATAAATGGTGGAAAATTCACAAAAAAGTGAATTTTTGTGGAAAAACTTGAACGTAAGTAAAATTCTTGGTGAAATAGGACTATTTGAATGACATCCACAAAAAATACAGTAAATTTTAGTAAAATTCACAAAAAAATGCATTTCTTGGACAATACACAAAAAGACGTGATTATGGCTTTATTCGTATTCATGTTCATATTTTCTGGTTTATGACTTTTATTCGTATTCATATTCAAGCATATATAATTTATCTCCGGATGTGGACGGTGCCTATCGAAAAATTCGAGCAGTAGGTCGTGCTACATGACAGGGATTTTGAATTAATTGGTTGTGATTGAAATCGTGTTAAACTTATTAATTTAAACGAATTTACCTTCTGCGTGATGGAACGATGTGGAACGGGAGCGGAAGAGGCTGCGGGGAGGTGTAGGGAGGCGGCAGGTGAGAATCCAAAAGATCCGGGAGGCGGTGGCGTCGGCGCCTGTTGCCCCTCGGCGGCAGCGGCAAATCCTCCGTTTGCGCCTCCGTCGAGATGAAAGTCCGCTGCTGATTCCCACTTTGATTCTGCTGATTACCACTCTGCTGCTGATCACTACCACAACTCACGGGCACGACACTAACATTGCACTGCGTCGACATGTCTACGTCATGGCCGCCCGACTGGGACTGAAACTGTACGTCATAAGGCTGCCAAAGGAGCCACGAGAGGGCGTCCCCAGGCGTCGGGCCCCACGACCGCGGACGGCGCTCCCCTCCACCGGCGCCGCTTGTCGAAGGAGCGCATCCGAGGCTCAAAGGGCGCCGCTGATCGTCGCTCCCTCGACGTCCTCGCGTTCCTCGTCCAGTGATGTTCAATTCTTCTTCGATTTCTCGACTCAAATCGAGTCCGTTCCCGCCCAAACGTCGAAGGCCCGCATCGAATTCAGCCTCCAACTCTTGCATCCCTGCAACAAAACACAACTGATTAATTAATTTGCAATAATATTGTAAATATTTGTGTGAGATTTGTTGAACGTCATTAAGAATAATGTTGAGGGATGTCGAGGTTCGGTCAAATGAAAGTTTCGAAGAATTTATTTCCTCATCATCAGTTTCCTAAAATCAGATCACAATGTAAAATTATAGAAATTATTGTTATAGGTGTTTTTACAACAGGGAAAATACTAAGTATGTGAAATCATTAATATACTAATATTACACTAATATTGTTGGACATTATGTGAATATACTAATTCGTATGTTTGGACATTGAAAATACTTTTTTATATATACAGCACAGAAAAATTAACTTTAAGAAAAATTGTTGACAGACAAATTTTGTTTTTACATCATATCCTGAGTCAATGTAATAATTCGCAAGGTTTGAACTTAACAGTATGTAGAATACTAGCTAGAATAATAGTATGTAGAATAATAATAATTATTGGAAACTTACAGCGAATAAATAGTATAAAATATATTGAAATTGCTACTAAAATATACTAAAAACCGATAATAAAATGTACTATGATGGTGTGTAGAATGGGTAATATTTGGAACTTACAGTAGTGTACAACATGGAGTTGGACTAGACAGTGATCTAGAGGCAAGAGCTTCCCTCGTTTGAGTACTTACTCGTAGTACACTACTGTAAGTTCCAAATCAATACCCATTCTATACGCCATCATAGTACATTTTAATATCAATTTTTAGTACATTTTAATAGCATTTTCAATACATTTTATACTATTTAATTACTGTGAGTTCCCAATTATTATTCTACATACTATTGTTCTAGCTACTATTCTACATACTGTTAAGTTCAAACCTTGCGAATCTCTGCTAGCCTCCATCTGCCTTTGCTTACCAGCGTTTTGCCCCAGTTCAACATCTTCAGAAGATACTTGGTAACAATTACCCCCTAGTCTAAGGGGTACATGTAAACACTATGGGGTAAATGTAAACAGGCTCCGGTTTTGCTCCAATTGCAATTATAATGAAAAACTGCATTCCGGTCAACTCAGCAGACGCTACTCAAGTGTCACAAGTGATATGCAAAGTGTTGAAATCTTGGAAATCACAGCAATGTGAGTCGACTGCTCTTGATTTCGAGGAAAGGGGGCAATTTCCTCACTCTGTGGGTGCCGTTGATTGGAAATATGTAGTGATTGAAAAACCCACAAAATTTGGATCTTTATATTTCTATTGTAAACAAACTATCTCTATCGTATTGATGGTTGTCAAAGATTCAGCATATAGATTCATCTGTATTGATGTTGGCTCCATGGGCAGATTCAGTGACGGAAAAGTCTTTGCTAGCAGTCTACTTGGGAAAAAATCATAAAACAAATCACGAAACTTCCAGAGCCTTCTTTCTTCCCACCAATTAACAGCCTAATGCCTTATGTTTTTGTTGCTGGCGAGGCATTCCCGTTAATGAAAATTTGATGCGTCCGGGTTCATTCGGAATACTCGCATCTCGATTTAAGGGGGGTTTAGTAGGATTTTTAGGAGAGAAAAATCACCCATTAATTCCAAAAAACACTCCGACAAGTGACACCTCATTTTAAAGGTTTTTTTTTTTCACGCTAAACACGATGGTGAAATTAGAATTACGATATATTATTCCGTTCTCAAACTGGAGCACTTTGAAGATGATGAAACGTGCTTGTTGCGTTTTACATAAAACCAGTAATTTCTTCGAATATTCGCTCTTATATCCATACTGCATGACTGTGAATTTTTTATGTAACTTTATCAAAAGACTTATGACCGTCAAACTCATATTCGATCAATTAGATAGGTGTCACTTTTAATTTATGATAATTGTCTCTCTGAGAAGTGTAACTAATGTGATTGTCACGGGTAGCGGCAAATCACGATTCTGCGATTGAATTCAAGTACATAACACGAATACTTCAACACAGACCACACGAAACCGACAAACAACACTAAATATAAATAACAAAATAACAAGTAAAACGAGGGAAATCTGTACGTGGAGTATTTTGGGTGACATCAGTGGAGTCAGTGTCACCAAAACATGGCTGGTGCCCATTTCTGTTGCGGTTTCGGATTCGTTTGGGTCCTTTGCCCGATTTTGAGTTTGTCCTTCGAACTTTCCGAACATATGGGGATCGCCCTCAACTACACGTACGGCTGGTTCGTTTTCTCTCTGACGCTCACAGATTACTACTCGTTCAGCCTCCAGATTTTCCCGTCGGTCAAAATCACTTTGCCTCAAATCCGCCTATCGGTGTGTCAAACGTTCGTCCCTTTCTGTCACAAGTGTTTTCGAATCGACTTCTGGTTGGGGTTCTGTCAGAGGATCGTCCGGTCGTCGCTCGCGAGCCTTTGGACGACTTCGTGTAATTTCGCGTGTTCTCGGTTGTCGTCGGTTCGTCTGCGGGAATGCGAGGACCCGTGGGATCTGCCACTGGGCGAATCTGATGTCGATTGCCCGACGGACAAAATAGCCTCGTCAGCTTCGGGAGACCCGGAAGTTGTCATGAATCAATAAAAATCGTCCATAAACACCAATTTTTGGTTTATTATCTTCGATAATGAACCATTGGAATCGCCCAAAGAAAATTTTTGGTTTATTATCTTCAATAATGAACCACTGGAATCGCCCAAAGAGAAAACAAATGAAGGGTCCACGGGAAAAACGATGGGAGTCCACTTTGGTCTGATGTTGAGGTTTCTACTGCATTCTGTTGTTCATTAGTTGTACTAGGTATTGATACACGAACCCATACGGGAAAAGAACAATGAGAATCCGCTGAAAATACTGTCTAAAGAAACAGTGTACTGGGGAAAAACTATGAAAGTCCTGCGCGAAAGAACGATGGGAGTCCATGAACACTCCCCCCTCTGACGGCTTCACTGTCTTCGTATCTTTTTGTCCTGCACTATCAGTTTGTTGTTCTGGACGATCCTTGTTCTTCTTTGAAGTTATCAATGAAGGTGAAAGAAAACGAATTATTTCTGAATTTAACCGTATGCATGGTTTAACCGTACGATGACCAAAATGCTTACCTACTTGGTGGTTTTAGTGGTTTCATCACATATGTCCATTATCCATTAGGATCGTTAACACTGATCCTGTATGAAAAAGTAGCGCTGCAAATTCTATCATTTTTCTGGGTCTACGCCTCATAACTGGAATCACAGTGATTAAACCACTCAAATAGGCATTTTGGTCATCGTGAGTTTGCATGCTGTTAAATTCGGAAATTCATCAATTCAGGGATGTTCCGATTTGCTATAAAGCCTTTTCAGCTTTACACGGTATGACAAAGCTGTTGAAGATTTTCACCAAGAAGACGTTTTTCTTGATTATCCTGAAAAATTCGACTTCTTACTTTTTTGGTATTAATTAAAACCACTACTGTCCCAACGAACATTTTCACACCGATACCGAAAATATCCTGTTATGCTCACACAAAATACAATATAATTTTTCTTATTCACCGAATTTACAAGGTATTATTTTGAATAAATATTTTATGAGGAATGATTTTTACGCGACATAATGATACTATCAGTTTTGAAAGTTTGTTTCTCGATTTCTGGAAAATCAGCTTTTCTGGACTTTCATCGTTTTTCCCGTGGACCCTTCAAATTTTAACCCCTCAAAATTAAATTTTACTGGTTTACGTAGATACGTAGATTCTGAATACCTACGTTTCTTTACCTAGTTTGTTCAACATAATAACACGAATAGTTACGTCATTGTATCGTTGTATGTATTGTGACGTGATTCATAAGGTGTGGGTTGTTTGGAACGATGTGAAGCCCAGCAGAAGCTCCCTTCCTTCAGAGGACAGTCGTTTGCTCGACGGCGCAGAACAAGTTCTGATGGATCCCCGATATCCACGACATCCTGACGCATGCGGCCCTCAGGAAACAATAGCCGATAGCTCCGGTGACGGCTCGCTTGGGGAAAACGGAGAAGTAGAGCCCGGGAAAGAAAGAGATGCTGATGTTCGGTCTGGGGAAGCCAAAGCTGAGGCGGAAGAGAGGGAACCAAAACGTCAGAGAGAACTTCGGTGGGAGCGACAGGACGATGCTGATGGACAGGAAAGTTGCCAGCCAGCAGGTGATTATGGTGCCGCAGAAGATCCGCATTTCTGCAAGGGTGGCATCTCAGCAGTTCCAAAACTCCAAGACGTTGTCTGATTCTCATATGGTTGGGTTCTGGTGTTGGAGTATCTCATGTTATCAGATGTGGCCGTTGATTTCGACCAACACCTCTGGAAAACATTTTTTGATGAACCGTGATGCGTATCGATTGAAAATTATGGTTGGTAACTGTACACAAACAAGTCACAATTGTGGTTGTTGCATCGAGACTTCCAACGCTTCTGATATTGGAGTTGCAACAACTTATGGGCTTTGGATCTGTGCACCCCGCTGAAGTCACTGTGGTCACCAAATTCCACAGACAACTGCTGTAAATCAGAAGTGTGCGGGTTCTCGTCGCCCACGTTCAGCTCGTTCGGGACTGCACACACGGGGTGTACAACTCCAGAAACTTTGGACCCCGAATGATCTCAAACAGTCCTCAAGAAAACACAGAAACGAACACCATAACGGATAGAGCTGCAAACTGTACCCGCCGAACACGGCAAACTGAACGGGGTGCGACTTGAATGGAACGAGTCCGTAGAAAAAGGAAACGCTAGGAGAAGGATACACGCCAAGGCTCATGTTAGGTACAAAACCCAGAGACAGGCTATCGTTGGACAAAGAAATGCAGTACGTCATCCAGCAAATCCTGAGGCTCAAACTGAGGCTCAATCTTGGGGTTATCCCTAAGGACAAGCTACAGTTTTTGGCAAACATCCACATTGCGCAAGACCCAACAAAAAACCCCATTGTGAGGAAACGTCCAACTCTTCGGGTTCTTTAGCTTTTTCTCTGGTTTTCACTGGTCATTGCGTTGAGTGTGTCTGAAGTGTGAAGATTATGAAGAGTCGAAAATGTTTATGAAGTGTAAATTGTGTGAAAGGATGGTTTTGGTTTTCAAGGCATGCTTACCTTCTTGATGGTTCTGATGGTGATTATTGTTATCGTAAATATGCAACGAAATCCATGCAACGGTACGAGGTTACTAATTATTGGAGTGCCATCCAATATGGTGTTCTCAGCCACGGATATCTGTGATTCCATTAATTCAAGCTGGACAGAAAGTCAATCAGGTTAATGTCATGATTTCTCAGTAATTAGACTTTGTTCTTAGTTAGACTTTGCTCAGCTTACTTGCATCGAATCAAACGGCCCTTTGGGGCAACTGTAACGTTGAAAACAAGACGCAGAAGCAATAGCACTTGGTATGCCCAACCTACGCTGCTGCCAAAAACGAATGCTAGACAGGTCGATCCCGCATTTGGAAAACCCCATCCATTATAACCAATTGGTGCAATCGAAGTCCAAGGACTAGCCCAACTATTGCTACATCTATATAACTACCTAAATTTAAAGACGATTTTCGTGTTCCTTGGGTATTTTCGGAAAATTTCACTACAGTTATTCGTTTCACGTGAAATGGAGTCGAACCTTGCCGATATTGAATTTGGTGTCTGTCTGTCCTTCAATCACGCAAAAACGGCTCAATGGATCGAACCCTTCTCCCGTATTTAAATGTTTCCGTGATCGGGGAAGGACTTAGGGGGGTTCACTGCCGGATCCGATGCACAGGGGTGGGGGTTTATGGAGAAACCGAAACAAAAAAAAAATTAAAATTCCCAGAAACGGCTGAATGGATGGAACCCATTTCCCGTATTGAGATGTTTCTGTTATCGGGGGAGGATATAGGAGTGTTCACTCCCGGATCCGATGCATAGGGGTGGGGGTTTATAGGGAAGCCTTAATATAAAAATCTTAAATTCTTCCTTCCCGTGAGACAGATGAGTATTATTTTTGGTATTTAAGATTTATAAGGGTTTGTAAAGGGACATGTAAGAGGTATAATCCCTGAGGCTACAGGTAAGAGTGGCAGATGGATCCATCCCGAGTTCTCCCCGTCCGGGACAGGTAACAGAGGTAGATGGACACACCCCGAGTAATAATATAATGCTAGCCCAGAATATCAACTAGACTACACTGCAAAATTAACAAATATTATTTGTTAATTTTGCAGTGTAGGTAGTCTAGTTAATATCTTTATGCTGTAAAACATCCATGGTCCGGCCAGTCTCAGTTTTCTCCCTACAGCCGCTCTTTATTTTACACATCTTCATGTTGCGCGTTTCCCACTTTGGTTAACTAGCGTATCTGCACTTACAGTGACTAACCACGTTGTAACCACACCAGTCAGAATCTCTGTAATGATATAGCAGGTCCCAGGGTCGGTAGCCATTGACGAATTATGATTCGGAATTAGGTCTCTCCAATCAAAAGGGGCTTGAGACCCAGAGGAAATGAGCCTGAGGGAGCCACTCGCTCGCCCTTTGCGAGAGTCTTCTAATGAACTCTGAGATTGATGAGGATCCTGCAGGATTCGAGGGTCCCTTCCGCCCCCCTGACGGTGGATAACGACCGTCGGCGTCCCGTTTCAAATCCAATGAAGGACAAAGGTCAGAAGCGGGAGGGCTTTAATCACTTCTGACCGCGAACCGCAGGCTTATACGCTTTGTGAGGATGAAAAATAATGATTGGCGAAACGAGAGGCGTCTGACCTTGAAATCAATTGTTAGAATTGATGCCTCCATGTTGTCACCTCTCATAAAATTATGGTAGGAATTCGGACTTGGTATTTAAATTAGCCCCTTGTTCTTCGTTTTTGCCCCCTTGTGGTGTAATTTTCCAAATTGTGGATTTTCGTTAAAAGTAAGTCGAATTTTTATTCCAACGTCACTACATTTTTAATCAAAGATCTTATTTAATAGCTAGATGAACGAGTTTTGGTTTACCTTGCGGTCCATGGATTTGGCAACATTTTTTGGTCTTTGGGAAAAGAAAGCGTACCTTGTTCCATTTATTGCGAGAGGATTTGATTGATATTAATAATACATTCTGAACATAGTTAAAAAAATATGAGCAAAAAACCAATAACAGTGCGACGAAATCACGCCCCCCCCCCCCCCTGACCACACTCTAATTTTCGTTAACTTTGGAATTGAGTCCAGGTAAAATGTACATGTCCTTGACTATATGTATAACAGAGGAAGAAAAATCAAATTCCGTGGTCGCCGATACGCGGAAAAAACAAGTGATTGGACCGTAAAGGTATTAATAATATTAATTATATTATATGAGATTTTAGGGTGTAGTAAATTTTTGTTCAGGAGAAATTGAGTAAGGTACGTGTGCTGAGGGTCGAATGTGCATCAGCATATTTTTCACAAGTACCTACAAGTAAGCTCAAGTACTTACTTCATGTATTATGTACTCATATTATTAGTAATAATATGATAGCTTTGTCTAAGCAATAATTATTATCATATTATTATTAGTAATAATATGATAGCTTTGTCTAAGCAAATTTTGCCCACTTTGCAGTGGCCCAAGTGGCAGATTAATAGAAGAAACGCATATTTGCACATTTCCGGTCTGCTTGGTACCTGAAGACCCCACAGCCCGTTTGTCTGGCACAAATCAAAATTCACACAACGACGGAATGGATTCTGATTAGAGGCCAATTTTTTTTTTTTTTTTTTTTTTTTTTAATGCATTTATTCAAAATTTACAATTCAATTATCAGTGTACATTATAAATGCTACTCCCCTCGGTAGGCGAGCCTGTGCTGAGGGGAGGAGTTCATTATTAAATTGACATGATAGGACTTAAATTAACTGGACGACAATTCTTAACTGAACAGAAAAAAAAACTTAAATTTCACAAACGCACTCCAGATACAAAATTAGATATTTTAAAACAAATTTATTTCCCATTCTTTATAATCAAAAGGCAAAGTAGAGCCATCTTACTCACAGCAGAAAAATGAAAGGAAAAAACAAAGCCAGAAGAAACAGAAAACAGTACTTACTATAAGAACAAATAGATCGTTATATAAATATATGAAACACATGGGGTACATAATTTCATTTTGGAATGGAATGTTTTTTTAAGGCGCTCTTAAAGGATGCAATAGTACCTGCCGATCTAATGCTAAGCGGTAGGCTGCTGAACAGCCTGACCCCCCAATAATCAAAGCTTCTGTGTCCACAAGCTGTGAGACGGAAGGGAGGCTGTATCAAGTACTGTCCACTCGACCTTGTGATCCCATCCGCGATGAATACATTTCCCCCCGTACCGATGCTCTTATATATTTTTATGAGAATTAATTTATTCACAAGGTCCTTCACTCTGAAGATTCGGAATTTCTTAAATAACTCATCGGTTGGGAACCTAATGCTTTTTTTCATTATGATTTTAATTAAAAGCTTTTGCATGACGAACAGCGAGTTGATCAGCCCCTCTCCACAGCCCCCCCATCCCCCGACACCATACATGATAATTGGTTGAATAAGTGCGTGATACACCATCCAATGAGTCGGATCTGAGGCGAATTCCGCCCAAACATATTTTCCCCTTCTTGAAAAACACTTCGCTTTTCTTCCTCGCGCGCGATGTGAAAGTGGCCGTTCGAAACGGCGGGAGAAGGTGTTATCAAATAAGAGAAAGAGCTTTCAACGGCGGAGCTGGCAATTTCACGGGTCATCCGATCCACCCACGCACCCGCGAGAAAAGTTCTAGAAGGATCTTGGCCCTGCTGAGGGTGCGGGTCGGCCCATTTGATTTTTTTCCAGACGTTTACGTTTCGAGTTCAGATTTAAAAACGTTCCGGAAAATCGGGTTGAAAAAGTTGTCTTTTCATTCCACATTTTAGAGCTCTGTAGGTATGAATTGATGCCCGCCTTTTAGCAAAGGAATGGAAGATATTGCTCTCGGGCCAGAATTTTTGAAACTCGAACTTCCGAAAAGTATTCATACCAAAATCCGTTACAACCCATCCGGAATCCACTGCCATATGGAATGACACATACTTAAACATATACAGGGTGTTCGCCACTTGGTGTAAAACATAGAAAAGAAGTTGAGTATAACTAGACTGAAAATGGAGTAAAACGCCGCCAACCTCACCTTTCTATCTCAATCCGTTCCCAAGACATGAAATGAAAATGAAAATGAAATGAAATGAAAGTTTATTCCTCTTCAGAAAACAAAATAATAAATGAATAAATCAGGTACATACATGTTAGGAAATTATTCCCCAATGTGGGCATAGCCCGTGGTAGGGAGCAGAGTCTTCAAAAATAGGAAATCAACAAATCTGTCTGTCTTTTTGTTTGTCTCATCCTCAAATGAGAATGGCTGAATTTATAAAGTGGCGGCAGGTACCATTTGACGCAGAATTTACCTGGGAAGGTTGGTATGATAGGAAAGAAATTCGTATGGTATGGTATGAGTACGGTGAGAATATGGTATGGTGCCGATTTGCAACACAGTCTGGTATAGACAGAAGGGTGATCTCCACAAGGAAGATAATAAACCGTTGTGTCAAGAATTTGCAGAGTTTTTTATTCGATTTTCTGAATCTACGTATCTTGAAACGTAAACCAACAAATTTCGAGGGGGGGTTAAAAAAAATTTTTCTTTGGGCGATTCCAATGGTTCATTATCGAAGATAATAAACCAAAAATCGATACTTTCGTGACGATTTTTCGGTAAATCGATCTTCTGGATTCGTGAGCTGCGTGAGACCTTGTTGCAGTGCTTCCAAGATTCTTCCGCTTAGAGAAATTCCATGACAAGACAATGTTTATAATGTGTAAGGTACACGTTACGTATTCTCAGGCAAACTGCATCAGCAAAACCGAGAATTTAAGTCGATGAGGTGTTTAAAATCAGTGAAGATCTACACAGCGGAGGAATGAAAAGCTGAAAGACGGCCTCAGTTCAACTCGAAAAGAAACTTACGACGGACAGTTTTTTTTCTCTCTTGATGAACTTTACGACGATAATTCCCGTCAGTTATTAGCCGAATCTTTTCTTCGGAATTATGAATGGGGTGGAAAAGGGGCCTCCTGGCATTAAAAGGAGCAATTAGGGCTGTTTGAAAGAAAAGGCCGAAAAGGGGATTTGCGGGCGGGTCGAGTTTCTACGGGATCGCTCGTATTGTTCGGAAGACCAAATGCGGGGACAAAGGGAGTGGGAAAGTGGAGTTGGGCTGCTGTTGTTGAGATGGCGGTGGGATCGGTGGCAACGAGGTTTGGGCTGTTAATAGTTGAAAATGAATGCGGTAAATACAGTGCAGCTGTTTGGTGTAGTTTTTAGTTTTTATGCGGTTTACAAGAGGGTAAAATCATGTTGTAAGTTTTTTTGAAACCATGTGATGTGACGTTGGAGCACCAGACATATTGAAAACATGACATTTGGTTAGTTTTTATGAAGTTAAACATAATGTGATTAACTTCATAAAAACTAACCAAACGTTAAACATGTGATGGATATCGCAGACTCATGAACCCGACTGCATCATACCTTTCCCCTAGTAGTTATTGACATTACTGTTATAAAACTATTGCATCTCGTAAACTCCAACCCCCCAAAAACAACTCCGTTGTAAAAACTGGCCCGCCAAAAAACCTCAGCCGCAAAAAGGAATGATATCCATTTTGCCCGCCAGCCACATATATAGGATGCTCAGTGCTTCGCACCTCGCTGTTGAGTGTGCATATAGGAACCTGATCCTCCTACCCCTAACCTCCACCGTCAATGTTTTCCTGTTCCCTGTCACCTTCCCACAACCCCCTCTCACCCTTAGTCACCCTCGGTTTCACCTAATATGTTTCCTCTGTTACACCAGCAGGGAGCTTTACGCTTCTTTCAATGCTGTTGGCGGGAGCTTTTTGCCAGATGAACTAGCCTGAATTGAAGCATTACTTCATTACAGTTGTACCACCGCTGATTACTCGTGACCACCAGTAATACTTATGTTAGCTTGTTCATCTGGCAAAAAGCTCCCGCCAACAGCATTGAAAGAAGCGTAAAGCTCCCTGCTGGTGTAACAGAGGAAACATATTAGGTGAAACCGAGGGTGACTAAGGGTGAGAGGGGGTTGTGGGAAGGTGACAGGGAACAGGAAAACATTGACGGTGGAGGTTAGGGGTAGGAGGATCAGGTTCCTATATGCACACTCAACAGCGAGGTGCGAAGCACTGAGCATCCTATATATGTGGCTGGCGGGCAAAATGGATATCATTCCTTTTTGCGGCTGAGGTTTTTTGGCGGGCCAGTTTTTACAACGGAGTTGTTTTTGGGGGGATATCACATCTTTTTGCATGGCTAGTTTTCGAGTGGTACTTATACAATACGGTTCAACAACTTATACAATACAAAAGTACCTACGAGGTAACTAGTAAATGTTTTCCTAAATGAAGTTTTATCCTAGTCAAAATTTAGTAAAACTCGGCGCTTCGCGCCTCGCCAGGGGGGCAAGCCCCCCTGGACCCCCCGGATCTTTTCTCTTCTATACTTTGTATAGAACGAGGTATTTGCTATGCAAAACATGAATAATGTTTTTGCGTCCCGTTTCCCCTTTTCCTTATCCCTTTTCTTTGTCTGTATGGAAAATATTAAGAAATGTGCGGAAAATTTATTAGTTTTTTTATTTACTCAGGGCTGTATCTCAGCTTCTTCGATATTTACAGTGGTTTTGGCAGTATATAATTTATGCATAAATTAAAGGCTTTCCAACGAATGGAGAACGATTTTTGTCCGTTGAAAACTAAAGAAGTTTCATTTCCCTAGAAACGGCTCGGTTGTACGTGAAAATCATTAAAAATCTTCGTGACATAATTTCGTGACTTAAACTTCGTTACGCTTTTCAACTCTGGTAGGCCACCGCAAAAACATTATTCATGTTAAAATTAGTACGCCTACTAATTTGCCTTTTTGTTTCTTGTTTTTGTGACAAGAATAATTATTTTTTGGAAATTATTGTTTGTTATCTGAAATGTGTTTGAAAAATAAGTAGTTTTAAAATTTTTGCGAATTGGTTGAATATTAGTTTTAAAATTTTCGATTAATTAAAACAATCAACAATTTTAAAAACAATTATTAAAATTTAATACAATTATTCTTATTATTAAATTTAATAAAATAGAAAGAATTAGAAATTTGAATAAATTTGAATTAGAAATTTTTTGAAAATTGGTTGCATTTTTTCTTGGGGATTGTGCAAATTTTTGTTGTTGAGAATCATTACAATAATTGTAATTATTGGTGTCGAAGAGAAAGAGGAAAGAGAAAGTTTGCAACTGGTAAAACGCACGTTTTTATACCAAAAATCGCGAATAACTCGAGAACCGTTGGGAAAAGTGCCAAAGTGCGCTACCCTCATTCGAAAGCCCATAAAATTTCCTATCGATCCTTAATCAGGCGCCACTTTACGACAATTTTTCTGACCACCGTTCAACTTTGATGTTTTCGGAAATTAGCCAAATCAGTAGATGTGGAATTTATTCACGT